>CM044112.1:3547010-3569158 GCA_024174645.1 Lemna minuta
GGTTATCAAAGATAGAAAAACCTTCCCTCAAATGTATGTCACAACCTTGAGAATATAGCTTTCCCAAACTCAAGATGTTACTCTTCAACTTAGGCATATAAATAACATTTTCAAATATCATGTGTGCATCATTAGTACAATCCATATGTACTTTACCTCTGCCTTCATACCTAATTGAAGAACCATCACTGAATCTCACCACTCCTTTGTGAGATTCATCAAGGGACTAATAAAAGGTCTTCATACCAATTATATGGCTGCTTGCTCCCATATCTAGATACCACATATCATCAATAGGAGAGCCACCTAAACCTTGAAGTAACACATCCGCATGTTCAACTGCTAACACCATAAGCAACCATGACTCTTCCTCTTTGATTTTATCTTCTTGGGCCATGTGCATTTTCTCTTTGCCCTTGGACTTGTCCCTCTTAGGAAGTTCACACTCATCTGCAAAATGCCAAAGCTTTTGAAAACTATTAGCATTTTCCCTTAGGGTTTTTGAATTTCTTCTTTTTCTTCCTTCCATCCACTTCACCACTAATGAAACGTTTTCATGCGATCGTTGAATACACACAATCTTGTGTCAAAACAAGTTCCAAACTCACCAATTAAAGGATTAATTCACTAATTAAAGAGTATAGTGGTGAATAAGGGTCGAATCCACAGAGAAATAAGGGAAATGTTTGAGATATCTTTGAAATTTGATTAAATCAAATGATGAATTGACGTCAGAAAGTAGGGAATTTAATATATTAAGGAATATAACTCCAATACGAATCCGGAATAAAAAAATCACTGAATTTGGATTAGAATTCGCGGAGAAATCGAGATTTGAAATTGAGATAGAAATTCAATCGCAAAATTTGATAAAAACCAAAATTAAAACTAAATTAAACTTAATCTATAATTCAAAATGTAAATCCAATTCTAAATGATGAAATATTAGGAAGAAAACACACAATCTAACCCAAAGTCGCGCTTGAAATGATCCAATTAATCGCTGGATTACATGCTTTTCATTCCGTGATTTCGAAAACGAAGTTTGGCGTTCAAGATATGATTTCTTCTGATTCCCTCAATCAATTTCTGATTTCAAGCACTCCTTGGACGTGGAAATGAGTCTAGAAGATGTAGAAATCAAAAGATTATCAGATTCTAGTATCTAGATAGTTTGATTTGCTTGAAAACTAAAGAATGGTTTTCCTTCACGAAGAACATCTCAATTTATAGGCGAAATTGGGCGTAATGGTCGGATGCATTGATTCGATGTGATCAACTGCCAAGATTAAATGCCATTTGACGAATTGACGTCATTAAGTCGCGTTCGTCTGATTGGAGATGAAGCGTCCTGATTTTTCCATTTCGCACGTGAAGAGAAGGCGTTCCTTCATTTCGTCCATTTAATCTTCATCGGACTATCGCGATGAATCCACGTGTCCATTGGGCACATTTAATCTCGACCGTTATAAGTTCAAGATGAACGGCTGAGATTAAACATCGTTTAATTGAATCGTCATTTAATAAAATTCTGCCATGTACCCCTTGTGAGAAAGCGACACCCGACGCACGCGATTTAATCACGCGATCGGACGTCTCATAGTGTGCCTCGTCGCCTGAAATATAAAGAAATAAACATAGTCCCACACAGAATATTTTTTTAATGTTTTATTCACTATTTAACATATACGAGATTAATGGGTTAGCTTATATCCTAAATGGATACTTTAAGCTACTTTAAGCTCTACATACAAGTGCGCACACATGCGCACATGCACACGTGTCACACACATACGCTTACACGTGTCACATGTGTCACGCACACACGTGTCTACGTGTCACACACGTCACACACTCATGCGTCTACGTGTCACACACACACGTACACGTGTTCCCATGTGGCGACGCTCTGTCACGTTAGATCGCGGTTTAAAAGAAAATTTGTTAATTCTTTTTAATTATTTAAAAATAAAAAATAGAGTTAAATAAATTCAAAAAAATTCCAGAAAATTTGGAAATTCATAACTTTGAAAATACAACTCCAAATTAATTCAAAATTTTTTAGTTGGATCAGAAATTAAATTATCTATCATTATAAAAAGTCAAAATATTATTATAATAATAATAGAAAAATTATAATTTAAGAAATACACTCATTCATATTATAAAATAAATTTAGAAAAATATATGAGTGTAAATAAAAATCTTTTATCTTATCATTTAATTATGAAAATATAATTATGATCTCAAATATAAATAGGATTATAATTACATTGTTTAATTATACATAATTATCCATTAAATGATATATTTTTAGATCATAACATGAAATTACATAAAATGATAGAAATGTACTTAAAATATGATAACATGCATACATATAAAATATTTAATGTTTTAAATTGCATTAATCATCGTGTAAATTCAAGTACAAATTGCATGTTATCAACCACCATGGTCTTTGCCCTTTCCTTTCCTTGTACGTCCCCTTCCATGTCCCCTTCCACTTGAAGATGACCCTCTTTGATCCTTCTTGGACTTAATGAAACCCCTAAATAGGAGTGCTTGCTCCTCATCTCTTGAGTTCCTCTCTTGGAGTCTCAACTCATGCACCTTGAGCTGCCCAAATACTTCCTCAAGTCTCATGGTATTTAAATCACTTGTCTGCTCAAGAAGAAGGATTACAACATCAAATTCTTTTGGGACTGACCTGAGAAGTCTTGAAACATCATCATACTCATCAAGAGTATCCCCCAAGTCTCTCAAATTGGTAAAAATTCAAGCAAAATGTTTTGAGTGTTCATCCATCTTCTCTTTCCTCTTCATGAAAATTGTTTCAAATTCTCTCATCAAAGCTTGCACCTTTGCTTGTACCACTTTATTCATTCCCACATGGAATGTGCAGAGAACCTCCCAATTCTCCTTTGTACTCTTCTTGATGTCGATTTGATTGCTTTGAAACTTTGAGATGGAATTGAGGATCATTGACAGTGCAAGACGATCCTTCTTGCGATCTACCTCACTTCAATCTATGATTTTCCATAAATCATGAGACTCCAAAAAAATTTATATCCTCATACCCCAAAGATGATAATTTGTGCTTGTTAATATCAAAGAAGAAGTAGACATACCAATTTCCATACTTGGTGGATGCAAGGTTTGTGTAGGTGCATGTACATCATCGAACATGATAGAAGTCCTTCCTCTCTTGGACATCTTCTCAAGCCTAGCACCAAAAATTCTCTGATACCACTTGTTGGTTGCTAATCACCTCAAGGATCATTCCAAAAGGATAAATCACACTCAAAAATGCACACAAACACTCAAAAGAAGAGAAGAATAAGAAATAATGGAAGAAATGAACTACAACCACTCAAAACATAATTAAAACCCTCTAGAAGAAGAATGGAATGCTCAAATGTGTATAAGAAAACTCTAGGGGTGCCTATATAGAGGCTCACAAGGAGAAAATGCCAAAAAACGGCACTCAGAATTTTGTGCACCACCGTTCTGCCAAGTGCGCATCGTGGCGCATAAAAATCGACAATTTTCATGCGTTGTGGCGTGTATCTCAGCAGTTGCTACAGTACCCATCGAGATGTGTGCGCAAGACCATGAATCCATGCCGCGTGCGCCACAAGTGCGCCTACTTACCAGGTGCTATAGTAACTGTTGAGCGGCTTGCCACTAGCGCTCATGCCTACGTGCCACACTGCGCCACGAGGTACCTACTTGGCAGCTGCTACAGTACCTGCGGAGAGGCATGCCACTGGTGTGCTGTGGCACTTGCTCCCGAGTGCCACTATGTGCCACGAGGCACCATCTTGGCGGGATTTACAGCGACTGCCGAGTGTGCACCTTGTGTCTACGCGTTGGGTGCTCTCCCCTGAGCGCCATGGCTGTGCCATGGGTCCCAGCTGTGCATGAAAATAGAAAATCAATTACATTAGAGATATGGAGCCTAAAAAGAAGAGATAATGTAAGAGATTGGAAGAGAGGAGAAAGAAGGGAGAGTGAGAAATTTGGGAAGAAAGAGATTGTGAGAGAGAAAAAGAGATAGAATAAGAGCGATAGATAGATCGAGCAAGCGACTATGTGAGGCAAAAGAAAGACATATTAAAGAGAAGATAGTGAGATGGGTGGATGGAAAGACCCCAAGAAAAGAGATGATGAGTGAGAGATAGAGTAAATGGAAGGGAGTGGCTAGAAGAGAGGAAGAGAGAGAGAGCAAGTGGCGGGAGGGAGAGAAAGTGAGAAAAGAAAGAGAGAATGAAAGGAAAATTGAGAGAAAGAATGAGTGTTGGAGCACAAGAAAGATGTTGCCTAGACTCCTAGAGGATTCGACCCTTAATACCTGTAAAAATGATGAATAAAATTATTTTTGCAAAGTTGATTCACAAAAAATGACTAGGAATATTCCAGCTCAAAAATTTTATGGCTAGTCCATCAACCACGATTACTTCATTTCCCAATATTAGAGAAGGCACCAAGTAGTTGTACACCAACATCCACTAAAATGATGACCTAAAATGCCATGTCTTTGTCTAAGACGCTCTACCCTTGCAAGCCAAGTACTCAACTTTGTCCTCAAGTTTGACCTTTACCTCATCACCAAGTCATGAAGATCTTCACCAACCCATTTCCCTTTGCAAAGGTAATGTGCATGTACCCTTCATCCTAAGTCTACCTTGTTTCCTATAATCATCTTTAACCCCTTTCTACCTCTTTACCCTTTGCTTTTTGCCAAGTGAATACCCATGTCATATACGAAGTGATATTGTTCCATTCCTATGTTCATTTTCAGCATTATTAGTTGACTTCAATACATAATTCTTTCAAATATGATTCATGTTATCATGTTTTATGAACATTATGAATTCTTTCAAATCATTTCACTCATATCCTGACTTTGTATCTATTTAGTGCTAATCAATGCTTTAACAATGATAATATCCATGTCTAAGTCTAATCGATCATCATTTCTTTTAGTTTTCTTATATTATAAGAGACTAACCCAAATTGACTTCTTTCAAGTCAAGTTTTTGGATTCTCACATCTCTTATGAGTTATTTATAGGAAAAGATTCAAGTACACAAGTAGAAGAGCCTGGATACAAATCATATTGAGAGAGAGAAGGAAACAAACTCTCAACCATTTGTGACTAAAGTTAACTCATGAAAGAGGCCAAAGGTGGTCAAATTAGGTTTGCAAATAATCCACATTCTAGGAAAGTCAAAGGTGGTCAACCTTTCCATTTTTTGGGAGGTTTGACCAAACATGGCTTAACCTCTTTCTTAATAAAACTTAATCCTATTTCAAAGGAAAAAGCCCTTGATTCTCTTTATGGTTTCAAAATAAATGGCATATAAGTATAATGGATTAATTTTAATCCAATGAAGAACATTTTATGGAAAAAATGATTTGGACCTTGGAATATATTCAATTTTTTAATGTTCAAGAATTTTATAGAATGTATAGGGATTTTTGGGAGCCTTATATGAATTAAAAAGTAGGTTAATACTACAACAGATCAGATTACAACACATGGCAACTTGTGGCAGCACGAATCACCCATAGATGTTGCAATGCAGATGATTGCACATATGGCCCTTGTGTAAGGCACTACACTTGGCATAAGTCTAGGGCTTGTGTGGCAAGCTTGCAATATGTACTTGCATGGTGCTGTGTGATAACATGCATTTATAACTGAAATTCTTATCTTATTTCACTCATATTCATGCTTGTTTTATATAATTATGATGCATGTTATCTTAATTTTATGAATTTTCTCCATTAGTATGCCATTATACTAAAGTTCATATTTATGCATAAATTAGGGTTAATTATGTGCCTTCATGATGATTAATCTTTTTGCAAGGTTAAATTGATAGGAATTAAGTATTTTTCCCTGACTTATTTTGACTTTAGTAGATGATTTCAAGGATTAATTATAAAGAATAAAATTATTGAATGATTGTTAAGATAGAGATCTTAATGAATGCCTTTATGTGATTTTTAATTCATTCTATATTCTTCTTTAAAATTATCTTTTTAATGGCATTATATGAAAAAGAAAGAAAATTGTGATCCAATGGAGAAAATTTGAGATTAAAAGGAGTAGTATTTTTTAAGTTTTTAGATTTTTTTTGGATTTTACTGATTTTTATTTTAATTATTTCTTACCAAAAATTGAGAAAAAGGGGGTTTTTATTGCAGAGACACCGCGGAGCTGATGTGGCACGGACGCTGATGTGGCGTGCGAGGCTCACGTGGCGTGCAGGACCCGCACGGATGCGACATGACACGCAAGGCCACGTGGCAGAGCCTGCGAGGCCCACGCGGCTTGCAGGTGGCACAGACACGTGGCAGGAGGCCACGCGAGTCCACACAGACACCCGTGAGGGGCACCACATGGCGTGAGGAGGGCATGCGTGTCAAGGGCCCTGGTAATAGTATTGGGGCGGTAATTCAATAGCGTTAAACCACCTCGATACTTATACTCACCCTTCTCTTCTTTTTGCTCCCATGTGGGACTAAGTTCCTGCAGAGTTTAACACTTGCAGGACACGTGGCATTGTCGAAAGCGTTGGATGCGATCGCAATACATGCAGGGACGTCGATCGCGTGGACCCGAGTCCAAGCGATCACAATTGGAGCACGTGCGTGAATGTGCATTTTAAGTGACTGCGATCGAGGGCTCACTTGGCGACGCGTGGATGCTTTGGGAGCGTCCGATCTACATCGGACGCGCGATCAGGAAATAGGCGCGCGATCTTCATTGGATGGTGGAAATCAATCTCAAGGAGATCATGGCTCACGATCAAGGCCCATGATCACCGTACGATCATGACCCGATCGTTACGCGATCGTGGCCCGATCGTTACGCGATCGTGGCTCGATCATCGCGCGATCATGCCCCGATGGCTACACAATCTGATCCACGATTGCCTCGCAATGATGGCCCGACGACCATTGTGTGATCGTGGCCATCAGCTAGTCCCTATCACCGGATCAAACAACTCAAAATTTTGGGGCGAAATTTTCTTTAAAAACCAATGTATTCTCCCTTTTTGAACTCAACTCTTGATTGATTCGTGAAGCAATTAAGTGAATTTGGAGCAAAATCTTGAGTTAACACGATTCCCTTGCGCTTAGACTCAATCGGGACCCGATTGGAGCAAGATTAATCGTGATTCATCATCGATTTCATAAAATTTTCCCCTTGAACGCCGAAAGTCCGCGAGGAAAAAATCGAGCAAATTCACTTCAATCCACGTAAATTAAAGCCCCACCTTTGCAGGAATCGGGTTAGTAGTGAGATTTGATCGATTATCTGGTGGTAATTTGAGTTTGTTTTAGTTTTAGATCGTTAATTTTGAGTTTTAGTTCATAGTGTTCTTCAAGTTTGCCTAATTTTTGTTTGAAATTTTTCTGATTTCGAAAATAGGATATCTCTCTGGTTATCATTCTGAATCACTTGATTTTGGTTTATTGGATTCCTTATTTCATCAGCTTTCTGGGGATAGGAAATTCGTCAAATTCTGAGATCATTTGACCCCTTAATTTGATGTTTCACCGAGCACTGTTCATTTTCAATCCGAATTCGAGCATTGACTTTCGGGGTCAATTACTTTCAAAATATAAATTGGAATTTGATAATTTTGGTCTCTTTAGAATCCTCTGCTTGTTAGCTTTCTATTGATTTGGATATCATTTGTTAAGTCAATTTGAAGATTTTCTCCAAAGTGTTCATTTTGGAATTTTTCTGATATTTGATTTTCAATAATTCATAGTAAATCTGTTTCTTATCAAAAAAATCACAAAATTTATATCAATATATTCCATTTTCTCTCTAGTTTCCAAATATATAATTTTTGTAATCTTCTAACATCTTTTGATTATCTGATTTTACAGAAATTCGACTATTGGTCAAAGTCAATGCTTTTGACTTTGACTTTTGACTTTTTGTCTGTCAAATCCGAGATCTTAAATCTTAAAACTTCTCTATTTAGTATATTCATATCATTTCTATTCATAAAATCTCATTTTAACTTCTTTAAAACCTCTTTAAACCTAAGTTTGACCAAGTCAACTCTACAATAAAAATTAACCTAGTTCTTTGTGGATTGACTTGATACTTACACTTTTACTTGATTTTATATCATTTTCATTGTGATTTTGGATTTATAAATTTTTTTTGACCGACGTTTGTGTGTTTTAACGACCGCACAGAAACGCTTCGTCACTGTGTAAGTGGGAGATAGTTAGAGGAGGTATAATACATATTGTGCGTGTTGGGAGAGTGATGACCTGGATCGCGTGTGCTTTTTCATTGTTATTGTGCGTCGATTTCATGCAATAATATAGTTCTTTACTTAGTATACTGTCAGCAAGGGTTGAATCAATAGGGAGTTATAGTACTGTGGTTATGTGTTCAAAAGAAAGATGAGGGCAGACGAAGATGTGTGAGTTGAAATGGAGCATATGGATGAGAGTATAAGAGATAATTTTCAGTTTCTCTTAGAATTGAGATTGAAAATAAAAATGAGATGAGAAAATTAGATTAATAGAGATGAAAATGAGGATAATATGATGGAAAGATGAGAAGAATAGATGGCGGTAGCAATGAATAAATGCACAACAAGGGTGAGAGTGAGAGATGCACATGGAGATAGTGTCATCTTTCCATCAAAATAAAAATAAAAACAAAAATAAAATACATGTCTAAAGTATATGGAGATATTGAGAAGCTAAAATCTAATCTAGAACTTTCCACAAACCCCGTTCATGTGCCCTGTCCTAGGCTAGGGTGATGCTCAATCTGCTCCGATCACGATCCTTGCTTGCTCCCTTCTCTACTGCAAGATTCAACATAAAAAATTGCTCTTCCTTGGGCCTTGACCTCCTCTCCCTTTCCTTCTAATAGCTTGATGCTAAGAGAGAGCCAAAAAAATGAGGAGAGAGAAAATGAAGGCTTTTATAGGTGGGTTCCTAGGGTTTGAGTGTAAAGAGGGGTAAAAGAGTTCAATCATTGAAATCATTTTTTTCAGATCGATTCTTCAATCCAATGGTATGGATGGATAGAGGGTTAAAAGATGAATCTAGCCATAAAATTTCAGCTCAAAACTCTATTTAGATTATGAATATCATGATTTGAATTTAGACATATCTTAGACATTGATTGAGATCGTACAATAAGAGTGTGCCACATGGCACCTTCTTATTGCACCCAGAAAAAGGTGTGTCAACCTTTATAAGTGTAGAGGGGAATTTCTATAAATTTCTACTTAAAAAATCAGAGAGACATTTTTGTGAATTTCTACCAAAAAAATTAAAGTGACATTTTTATAAATATGCAAAAACAAATAAGAAAAAGTCCCTAAAAAATTCAAAGAAATTCCAGAAAAAATTATTAAAAAATCCCTAAACTTTGAAATTAAATATCTCACAAATACAACTCTTTTTTTCCACGAAGATTTCTCCATTGGATCAAATATTTAATCCTCTATCTTTTCACAAAAAATATCTAAAATTATGTGAAAACAATAAAGGTCTCATTTAATAAAAATTAAGTTTGGTTCAACCTTCTTAAAAATATGGAGGTTCATCCAATATTTCCTCAAAATCAATTTTCGATCATTCTAAAAACTTATGATGATCCCTCTACCAAATTCAAACCTTATTTACCACATTTCACTAAAAATATGATTGGTTTGGTGTTCAAATTTGGTGGAGAGTTGTTTCCTCGTCCCTCTTTGTATCATTCATATCCATGCTTCGTACTTGCATACATATGTCCGTACATCCATATAACTTATAGAAAATGTTAGAATTCAACCACTTGACTTTGAAAGAGTCAAATAATTAATTGAAAACAATGATTCATGATAGGACATATTTTTTACTTTTTTGATCAAATTAGCACTAAATGGATGCAAGTTAAGTATATGAGTGGAATGAAATGATGAATGCAAAAATATCATAAAAAATATGATAACGTGGATTATATTAACAAGAATTATATGCTGAAAACCCATTTATAATGATGAAAATGAATGCATCAATGACATATTATCAGGGAGGAAGATTGTGAGAGACTAAATTGATGTTAAACGTCAAGGACAAGTGGTAGCATAGAAGACGCTCTAAAAAGCAAAGCCAATTAGAGATGTAAGATCCTAAGTACCAAGTCCATGAGATGATGATAAAGCTAAGCATCATTGTCAACCACTTCTATGGCAGACAATCACGTTGTGACACTCGGCGCTTTGCAAATTGCCTGATCACTATCTGATGACCACTAATGATTACATCATTTTATCTTAAACAAAGCCAAGTGTCACATGGCACCTTCTTGGAGTTGATGAGGCACATTTCACCCGTCTTTAGAAATTTAAAGGCCACATGATGAAGCTAGTTGGCACACCACATGTTGCTCTCTTGAGAGCACCCAATAATGATTTAATGACCAAGATTACTCCATTTCAAAATCATGATGTATAATGATCCAAAAACAAGTTTTGAGTTGAAATATTTTGGGTAGATTTGTCCTTTTACCCTCTATTCAATCATATCCTCTAATCAAGAAATTGAGCACAAAAATTCATGATTTTAGGATAGAAAATTCTACTTTTTGAAATTCCCTAATGAGATGGTGAAATTAGTGGGGGGGGGGGGTGAATTAGTTTCTTTTTAATATTTATGTTATTTTAATCCCTTTTTGAATTCGTTGATTATCACTCAACTTTCTCACATCACTCATAGGCCAGATTTTTTTATACTGGATAGGGTTCCAGACCCCCTCGATAGTCCGAGGAGGAGACAGTCCTCTAGAGTCACTCACCCTTTTTTAATCCCCTAGTAGTAACTACTAGCTGGCCGGGATTATCAGATGAAAAGTTCTATACGATCTTTCGATCTAATTCACTAATGTTCTCGATTAGTGACCTTACTTCGCCGCCGTCCTTCAGTACCCCTCCGCTCGTTCTGTCCCTCAGGCCGACTCCCAGAGCTTTGAGCGCCGCTCCCTACTCTCTTTTGGGTTGGCCTGCCCCTCTGGAGTCACCGAGTCTCAGCACCGATCCACGCACGCACCGAGTAATTCGCTTGTCCTCGAGTCCAAATGATCTTGCAAGGTGAAGAATAAAATATCCCTTGAGTTGACTTTCTAGTCAACTCCCTAGAGTCGTCCCGACTCACGACGATTCCCAAGAAATCTCCCCCTTACCCTCACGGGTAAGTACGACTCACCAAGAGTCCATGTAAAATGTGATAGTATGTGTAATTATCCTAGTACTTTAATTTAAACTTATTAAATAGAAAGCTGTAATGAAAATACTAAAACAAACTAAACTAATCACAACAAACTATAACAAATGATGTAATAAAAATTATTTTTAAACACTTATTAAAAATAAAACAAATTAATATAACCCCCTGATTTGCTGATTTGACTTTGACTTTGACTTTCGATGACATTGACTTCTGTTGACTTTGACTTTCTGCTGATTGACTTTGACTACTGCTGTTGACTTTGACTTTTCTGCGATTGACTTTGACTACTGCTACTGACTTTGACCTTCTGTAGTTGACTTTCACTTTCTACGATTGACTTTGACTACTATTGATTTGCTGATTTGACTTTGACTTTGACTACTGCTATTGACTTTGACTTTTGACTTTCTGATGACATTGACTTTTATTGACTTTGACTTTGAATTTTCTGATGACTTTGACTTTCTGCAATTGACTTTGACTACTGCTGTTGACTTTGACTTTCTAAGATTGACTTTGACTACTATTGACTTTGACTACTGCTATTGACTTTGACTTTCTACGATTGACTTTGACTACTTTTGTTGATTGTGACTTTCTACGGTTGACTTTGACTAGTGCTACTGACTTTGATTATCTGCTGTTGACTTTGACTTTGACTTTCTATGGTTGACTTTGACTGTCAACCTTTGACTTTGACTTCATTGATCTTCTCATTTACATATGTTAAAAAATATTGAAACAATACAAACAATTCTTCCCTTACAATTAACTTCCTATCAATCTCACCTTGATGATGTTTCGCTATCCTGAAAATTTGACTAGATTGAAATATCTAAAACAAGAAATTAGAAGATATATGTATATGTTTTGTACCCGTAAATATTGTTAAATAGAATGTAAGATCAGATTTGTCTAAAATCAAAATTTTAGTAAACTAGAATTTTAACAAATGTAGATTCCACAAATACACTTTAAACAAGAAAACTATGTATACCTTGAGGACTATCACCTTGGACCTCACCTTGATGCAGTTTTGATTCAATTTGCTTGCTAATTTTAAAAAGAATCTCAACAATGTAATGATTAGGAAAAGCAGGATTATAAAAATTAATAAAAGGATTAGACTTGGTTTAATCTGTACTTAAAATTAAGGTGGAGATTAGAATAATAAATTTAATTCAAACAACAGAAATTCAAACGGGAATTTGATAGAGTTTTTGTCTGAATACTCGTTTAATACACGGATTTACCTGATCAACAAGACTGATATGAGCTAGTGAAACTTAAAACAAAGAAAGTCAGATGTAATAGAATCAGTTATGAATTAATGTGAAAAAAAGGAATCAGGTGTATTAAAACCGTTTTAATAATAAAAGAAATAGATAAAACATAACAATATAGAACATATATAATAGATTTAATGAACAACAAAAAAAATAGATAAAATATGATGACAGATAATCGAAAAATAGGGAATCAAAAAATAGATAATCGAAAAACAGATAATCGAAATAGAACAATTAGGAAGCAAAAATTTAAAACAAAAATAAGGAATCGAAAATTAGAAATCCAAAAAACTAGAAAATGTGATCCTCAAGAACACACACACAAAGAAAGAGAGAGAGAGAGAGAACTCGATGAAGAGAATTCTAAGCCTCTCATACAAGCTTGTTAATGAACCCATTCTCCTCAAGAATCATCTTTCAATCGAGCGTAAAACTAATTTTTTATTTTCTTTTTCATGCGCGTGAGAGAGAAAGAGTTTTCTTCGGTTTTTGGCCTTTATCATGATTTCGTGGGTATATACCCAATTTTAAAGATGCTTGAAAATGAAATACAAGGGTAATTAGATAATATTTGATTAATACGTGTCAATAATTAGAAATAACTATATGTAAAGAAGAAATATGATCTTAGGGACAATCTATTATCATATTTAAGTCTTAGTAAAATCTTATTAACATATTTAATCAATGAATATTAAAATTGATGTTCGTAAATGACAGTGATTTAAAGTTAAACACAGGAATTAAAGATAATAGGAATACTAAGGATAATTCATGATTTTATGAAATTTTGAATCCTATCTTAAAAAAATAAGTAATCTAGAGCTTATTCGCAGCAACGTCTGGGTTCCGAAGTTGACGTGGGTGAATCTATCAATCCCTCGGTACCTACACTAACACAAATATACCCTTCTCAAATCATTTTGACAAACATCTATTAATCAAAATCTAAACAGTGCTTAATATAAAGTTCATAAACATTAAGAGCGCACCAAAGTAAATTATAAAACTTAGGTTAAAGTAACACCTTTGATGCCCTCAAATGCCAAGAGCCTCCATATAAAAACCTCGAATTTCTCTCTCCTCTTGTTTGGCTCTCTCTTACCCGAGAGTAGGGTAAAAAACTATGAAGCTTACGATGATGTTGCCTATTTTTGTGGAGGACCCTAGTAGAGGAACAATCTATAGGGGATGGTGTGCTCTATTTCTTCAGGCGCAGAAATTATTCCTACGAGTTCATGCATGGCACACACTACCCGAAGGAAAAGGAGAGGATTAAAGCCCAAGTTCAGCTTTTTTGGTGTTAAAGTTTTGTAGTGGTAGTGTGATAAAGCAGGGGATCATGATCAGAGCATCTAGCATCACCATTCCAAGGAATGACATCAAAACAAGATTTGTGCAAGGATCTTTATTAGTTTCTCCCTTGTGGTTCCCTCCATGAATTTTGTAAGCCCTATTTCTCACTTTATATTATAGTTTCTATCGCAATTCATCACAAAAAAATCATATATCCATCATTCTCTCATCTTCTCTTGCTAGCATCATTCAATCTTCCTTGTTTTCATCTCCTTATCTCAATTATGATTTCAATCTTATCTTACTAAAAGTAAGTTTATCTTCTTTCAGGAATAAATCATTTATTTTGATATTTGAGAATTATAACCTAGAATTCGGCGAATTTAGAACTTATCATCCGATCTATTTTAGATTATTTAGTAGTAAAAGGGACTATACCTTTATAAATTGTCCACAAATATGTCTAATCTAGGTTCAATTTCATTCCAATATGTAAATTTTTTGTACATATTTGGCCATTAACAAGTCAAATAGATGAGTTTAAACAAAATCTCAAGGTCTGTTTCAATCAAATTGGAAAAGAAATATTGTCTTTTTAAATAGATTGAAAGCATGTCTAAATTTCAATGTAATTCATGCCATTTGGCAAATAACATTGTTCCAACTACCTCGTGTGTGCCTACATTTCATCCACTAAACCACTTGATCTTGTTCATTGAGGCATGTTGGATCTCTCACATATTCTATCACCACCTAGAAACTATTAATATATTTTCTTCCTAGATAGTTATTTGGGTTCATCTCCTCAAAAAATAAATAAAAATTATGACCATCAACCAATATTCCATCATCAAGATCATCACTTAATACTCTATCACCTTGATAATCCTTCACACTAATAATGCCCTTTAGTTTTCTTATGAGTCCCTACACACTATTGATAACATGAAATTTTAACATGTAATTATACGATTATTAATAGAAATTAAGGCATAAAACATTTCATTTTTATGCATTTTATCATACCTTGAGTGCATATCTATCATTTCATGTAATTTTAAGTTATAGTATCAAAATGCACTATTTTAGGGATAATTATGTATTTTTAAGAATATATTTTAGAGTAGATTTTTCCCATCTATATTTGAGATTATAATTGTGTTTCAATTTTAAAACAATAAGAGAAAATACTTTTTATATACTCATTTATTTTTTAAGTTCTAATTTCTAAGATAAATCAGTGTATTTTTTAAATAAAAACTTATTCTCTTGTTATTTAAATAATTTGACTTTTTAGAATGATAGATAATTTAATTTATGATATAAAAAAACCAAAATCGGATTCATTTGGAGATGTATATTTGAAAGTTATGAAATTTTCTAATTTTCTAAGTTATGAATGCCGACGATCGTCTTTGAAATCATAGAATGAAAAGCCTTTGATTTGGCTATCAATTTGATCATTTCGATTGTTATCTCAGGGTTAGATTATGAGTTTTCCTCCTAATCTTTTGATCTTGTATCATTAGATTGTAATTTAGAATCATAGAATAGATTAATTTTATATTTAATTTCAAATTTATCTCTCTTCGCGTTCAGAAATTTCTACCTAATTTGCTCGTTTTATTTCTCAACAAATCTTGATCCAAATCAAGTGATTTTTGATTCCATGGATCAGTCTTTGAGTTCTCTTTCCAAATCTATCAAAATCCATAATTTATTACCTCATTTCATTTTCCGACTCAATTGAATTTCAAAGAATACCTTAAAAAAATACCTTAATTTTTCATGGATTAGGCCTTTATTCACCACTATGATATCAAATTGGTGATTATTTCTTTAAAGTGGTCAATTTGGAACTTATTTTGATGCGTTTCCGTGTGTTTTCAACGAGCTCATGGATTCATTTTGTCAACTATTTACATTGATCATTGGATCATCCATCAAACTTTTTCGGTGACCATTTTCATAGTTGAGTTCTAGCACTGTCATCTCCTTGACATAGCTTGCATAATTATCATCAAGATAAATGTCCCTTGTTATATTAATATAACACACTCAAAACTGATTTCTTATTTGCTTAATGACTTTCCATCCTCTCCACTTGGTGTATCAATCCCCTTAATTACCTCTATCTTCTGAGGGTCGACTTGATGAACTCTCTATTCTAAAGCTTCTAAAAAATTCTAGAACACTTCTAGACTTTTCTAGGAACACTTCTTCCATAATCTTTTGGATATTCAAGATATTTCTAGAAACTAATGGATACAAATAAAACCTCATCGATCTTTCTAGATGTTCTAAAAAGGTACATACATCATCTAAAGGGGGTCTCTAGAAGCTTCGAAGGAGATCTATAAAAGGAGGAGCTCACTGCAACCTAAGGAAGCAACCTAAGAGCAACTTAAGCGGGTGAAACCGTTGTGAAGGAAGGATAAAGCCACTTGGATATTTGGAGAAAAGAGAGGGGATGACGGAACATCTTTGAAAGAAGCTTTGTGAAGAGGTGACACAGGCTGTGACTCTTCTTGTTGGTTAGATCATTTGGTGAACTTATTCTCTTTTCTTCTTTTGTCCTAGCTATTTTGGACCTCTACTGTGAACATTTTCATCCAAGTGAAGAAAGTTTTTTTTTCTCCATTTTGTCTATAGGCTTGGCCTAATCTCATCCTTGGATTCTTAATGGATACTTGAGCTTTGTTGGATACATACTTTAAACTTATTTCAATAAAATATCCTCAACATGTTTACCCATCTATTCTCTTTTCTCTACCTTCTCATACATTTGTATGTATAATATTCATTCATGATCACTCTCCAAAATTACTCCTCTTGCTTTGAAGGGCATTTCTTAAACTTGATAAAATGCATTTTACATGTTTAATTCATTATTCTTAGATTATTTTAAGACATGATTTATGTCTTTACTATCATATCATATTGTTACGATGTTTTGATGAAATTTTTACATTCATCATATCATATTAATTTGATAAGTTGAAATTTCCTTAAATTGCGATGAATGTATGCATAATAGATGTTTAAAATTGTTAAAGGTTAAAAAAGGGTTAATTCATCATATGTTCATGCATTTCCTAATCTAAGGTTAGGAGTGAAGGAAAATACAGTCGAAGAAGAGCAAAAAACAAGTAGTGTTTTATAAAGATTTAATTTTTCTAGCTTGTTTATATTTTGATTTGATGTGATATGATGATAAATAAACACAATGAGGATCAAAATTATGAAAATTTTATCCAAAAAGGAATTTACAATGAAAAGATATGGGTTTTTAAGTTTAGGGTTTTTTCTAAAAATTTTCTCATTTTATTATTTTTTTCCTGATTTTTATGATTTTTTAGTATTGATTTGATTAATAAAATTAAGGAGTATTTATTGTTAAATTTGTATTTCAAAATTTAATAGGCATTAATGGTTCTTTAACTTAAATCAACATCTATTTCTCATATTTTCCATATGGGAGTATAGTTCCTTCTTTTTTAGAAGGCACATGGTAGCATCAAAGATGCTTGATCTAGTGGACTCCGTCAACTTCATCTCCTCTTTTATGCGATAACATGCAACTTATTCTTGTAATTACATGATTGTTAATGCAAATTAAGGCGTAAAATATTACATTCCTATGCATGGTATCATAGTTTGAGTGCATATTTATCATTCTATGAAATTTAAACTTATAATATCAAAATACATTATTTTAAAGCATAATCATGCATAATTAAAGTTAATATTTTAGACTAGATTATTTCATTTTAAATTTGAGATTATAATTGAGATTTAAATGCAAAATAATAAGAGGAAACATTTTTATATGCACTCATTCATTTTTTCTAATTTTTATCTTTTAAATTACATGGGTGTACTTTTTTTGTGAAAAATTTATTCTCTTATTATTTATTAAATTTGACTTCTTGGAATGATGTATTATTTAATTTATGATAAAAAAGGAATTATATTTTGAAAGTTATGAATTTTCTAATACTTGGGGATTTTTTGGAATTTATTTGAATTTATTTGATTTTTATAGATTTATTTTAATTTTATTTTAATTTTTAAATATTAAAAATTTGATTTTAATGTACTCATTGAGGTGGCAGGTGAGGTTGCATGTCATCACTTGGTGGCATATGCGTACACCACATGGGGCATCCGTTGTGCACTGATATGCATAAAAATACGATCATTGAATCTGCAAATTTATGTATAAAAGAAATTTGTACTCAACTCTTTAAATCTGATTTTTAAATTAGAACAATGGCGAGTCGAGGTCAAATCCACAGAGAGGAGGGTTAAATGATTGAAATCAAAAGATATTTTTTGGTATTTTTAGATTTAGAAAGTGGAATTGATCGATGGAAGGAAAATTTTTTTTATAAAATTGAGATAAACTAATCAAATGCTTCCAAACCTCTTTCGAAGATTGAAAATTGTTGATCAATGATGAAAAAGTGATTTTAGGGTTTGAAAATGAGAAAATGTTTATAAATAGATGAGGAAAATGTTGATAAACAAATGAGAAAATGATCATAATCTAAAGATTCATCATGAAAACACTCTCTACAGATGCTCTCTAATCAAAACATATCTTTGAGATGCCCTACATTTTACTTGGACTTGGCGTCTTGCATTCAGCATGAAGAATTGAAAGAAAAGAGAAGAAACTCACTAAAAATGATGTTTGGTACATGCAAAATGATAAACCACTGCCTTCTTTCCTTTTGGCTAGCCAATGCTAGAGGCAAACAAAGAAACATTAAGAACCCTAATTCTTTCATCTCAGAACTTAAATCAGCCCCATAAGATTTGTAGAGCTTGAAATGATGATCACACCCATAAATTTACAGTCCCTAACTCCAACACGATCGTTGGATATCAGGCTTTGAATATAGAGAAATATAGAATGTTTATTTAATTCCTCTCTCCTCAAATCATGCCAATCAACTCACTTCAGCCAGTCAAACTTCACTGAAAGATACCAAAAATTATACTAAATTCTCGCTACTCTCCTCTCTCTATTCTCTCTCGTCTCTTTTGCTGAGCAATCAAAGCGGGCGAAGCAAGCACACGCATCGAGTGAGCACGATGGAATTCTTCCGCCTAGCAAGAGAGAAGAAGAAAGAGGAAAGCTAAGGAAGAGAAGAAAGAGAGAGGGGAAGGGAGAGAGCACACCGCACACAAGAGAGAGGGGAGAGAAAATAAAGGAGGCGACGTGGTGGAAGGTGAAAAGGAGAAGAGAGATAGAGAGGAGGGAAGAAGATGACAATGGCGAGCGGAGAGAGAGAAAGAAGGGAGAAAAGGTTTCTCCACCTTCACACTCGCACATGCACGCACGCACAGAAAATGGAGCTTAGAGAGAGAGAGGGAAGCGTGAAAGACTAGTCTTCCATCCTCTCCTCATGCATGCACGGGAGTGAGCGAGCAAGGACAAGAGAGAGAGATGGAGAGGTGCGGAGGAAGTACCTCTCCTTGCGCGATGGAATTTGTTTCTGTCGCAAGAGAGCGAGGGTGGCACAAGGGAAAAAGAAATGGAAAGAAAGGAGAGAGAGAAATACAGAGAGAGAGAGAGAGAGAGAGAAAGAAAGGGGGAGAACAATCGCAAGAGAGAAGAATCTCCCTCTTCTTTCGCTTACGTGCGCATGTGTGCACGTAATGGAGAGGAGATATCGATAAGAAAAATAGAGAGGGAAGAGGAGAAGGAGGAAGAAAAGGGGGATAAAATTTTCTCCCCCTTATGCATGCATGCACGCGTGTGCGAGGAGAAAAGAGAGAGGAGAAGAGGAGCGAATCTCTCCTTGTGAAAGCAATTTCTGTCACGAGAGAGAGAGAGAAAGGAAGAAATAGAGAGAGAGGGAAAGAGAGAGATTGGGGGGGAGGGGGAGAGAGAAGAATTAGAAAGTGGAAGAAGAGAGTGTGAGAGAGAAAGGGGGGATCTCTTCCTCCCCCTACGCGCAGAAGGAGAGGAAGAAGGAGCGTCGTGACACAGAGATTTGGGAGAGAGAAAAATAAAGAGAGAGAGAGAGAGAAAGAGAAAGAGAGAGAGAACATCTCTCTCCTCTCTTTTTCTATTTTCTTTTCTTTTCTTTTGATATAAAAATATTTAAATAATTATAATTTCTAAAAGTTCTAAAAATATCCAAAAATGTTACTAATTTAAGTCAATGTTATTAAATGTTCAATGTTCATAAAATCAATGTTATTAAATGTTCATAAAATTTTAATAATTTAGAACAAATCAAAGAATATTTTCTTAAAACATAAAAAAATTATCATTTTAATCATTTTAAATCATGATAACATGCATTTATGATTATATTTTACAAAAAAAAAGTGCCTAAAATGTATGATATTAATGCATGAAATTGCATGTTATCATGCACGCGTCCACATGTGGTTAGAGGTTAAAGTGTCTTTTAAGGAAATAAGCTAACCACTAATGTCGCTTATACATTTATACGCGATATTAGGATTAATTTTTTCTATGTGAGACTATATTTCTATTTTTCTTTGACGCAGATGACGTGACACGCTCATAAGCGTTTGATCGACTTCAAAGAAAAGGACTTAGTCTTAGGTACATGGAGTGTTCTGATTAGATTACGATTCGCTTTATTCAATGCAAATTAATCCTGGCCCTTCATCCGGGACTTATAACTGTCCAAATTAAATGTACTCAATGGACTCTTATGGACGTGTGGCTCCATCTCGAGCGCTTGATGAAGATTGAATAACAACAGTTATATGTTGCTTCTTCTTCACATGGCCAGGTGACAAAATCTCAACCCTTCATCTCAGATCCAACGACCACATTTTGAAGGCATCAATTCATATTTTGGCATTACATCTAAGCCGTTGATTGAAGATGAAAGGCAAAGCGAACAGCTACGCCCAATTTTCATCTATTTCTATGTCTCTTCTTTGACAAGGTAGAGTATTCTTCGATGTTTAGATCAATTGAACCTTTTGGACATCTCAATCTATAAATCTCTCACTTTCTTCCTCTTCTAGACTCATTTTTGCATCAGAAGAATGCTTGAAATCAAGATTTCAACCAATGAGAAGGAAGAATTTGTCCCTTGAACTCTAAATTTTTGTTTTTTTCGAAACACAAAATGAAAAGCCTTGATCTATAAATTAATTGGATCATTTTGAGCGTGATTTTGGGTTAGATTTTATGTTTTTAATCTTTTATCCTAGAACATTAGCTTTCATTTTGATGAATAGATTAATTTAATTTTATGAATTTTAGTCAATTTCTCTCTCTTTGCAATTAATTTTTCTCTTGATTTAGCTCCTAGATTTCTCCGTGAATACTAAACAGAATTGAGTGATTTTTTTAATTAATTTGATCCGTTTGAGAGTATTCAATCTGAAAAATAATTTTCTAATTTCAGTCAGTCCTCAATTCATTGTTCGATTTGATCAAATTTTGAATATATCTAAAAAATTTCTTATTTCTCTGTGGATTCGACCTTATTCACCATTTATACAAATCAATTCATAATTTAATCTTCAAATGGGTGAGTTTGGAAGTTGTTTTCAATGAGAAAGTGCATTTTCAAAAATCACACAAATTTTTGTTGTCACTCTACATAACACGTGGTGGCTTCTTTGAGCATCAAATTGTGGACATCTAGTCAACAATCTCCTATTGTATCTGCATTTGCTCTTTCTTCACACCAAATCTCGTGTTGTATTGTGGTGAGTTTTGCACTTCATGAAGATCACACTCTTTCTCCCTCCTCAGGTCGAATATAAACACAATGTGTGCTCCCTCCTAATCTTGATCAAAGATGATCAAACAACTAGCAATTGATGAGGGGATTTTAATGGAAAAATTAAGAACTAGAAATGCTGAAAATTGAAATAATGATATTTTAGGATCTTACTAGAGTTTAGCACTGAATATTCGTGAACCTGATCATCATTTTATGCTCTTTCTCCCCACAAGGGTTGACTATGAATTTTGATGAGGAAAAATTAGAAATTTTTAAATTTTTGTTGGTGGCTTTCAACATTGGACAGCCAGAGGAAAGCGAGCACCAATGAATACTTCGTCAATTTACTGAACATTATTTTTAGTGAATTTATTATATTTTCCATTCATTCCTCATGTTGGATGCAAGTGACCAAGTCTGAGCAAGATATATGAGCCCTCAAAGAAGTGATTGATGGGATAATACTGCTAATGTAATGTTCAATGTAATGTTATCATTCCATGTAATGTGGCAATTATGTAGAGTAAATTATTTCTAGTGGAAATGTTCAATAGTA
>CM044112.1:3569658-3787012 GCA_024174645.1 Lemna minuta
CTAGTGAAAGCTCCCAAATCGTGCAAGCCCATGTTGGGTTTTGATGTCGATAAACTTTCAAAATTTTAATCAAAATACTGAAGGCATCGGAAAACATTGAATCGGATATTCAAAACATCAAGCCACCAAGAACAGATGATCTTATCTTCTAGTATGAATGAGAAAACATACTTAACAGGGTTTCCTCGAAGGAGTTCTTGAAGCTATTCAAGTGTCTAGCTTCTAGCAGTATCCACATAGTCTCCGGACGGTTGGATCTCCTCTTCAAAGCTTTTCACCAACAGAGAAAGGGAATAAAGGAGAGAATTTCCACAAGGCTTGCATGGGCACCTTGAATTGTGGTCGTTCTTGATAACATTCAATCCTAACATGATAAAACATGATTATTAATGCAAAATATGACATAAAACATTCCATTTATATGCGTGTTATCATACTTTGAGTGCATTTCTATCATTTCATGCAAATTTATGTTATAATCTCAAAATGTCTTAATTTAGGGTTAATTATGATGAATTAGAGATTAAAGATTTTAGAACCTATCTTTACTTGAGATTATAAGTGTTTTTCAAAGTTAAATAATGAGGGAAATCATTTTTATAAAAATTCATTTAATTTTCTAAAGTTAAAATCTTAAAGAAATGAATGTATTTTGAAATAATAAATTCATACTCTTGTTATTTAAATAATTTAACTTTTAATAATGATAGATAATTGAATTTAAGATCCAATCAAAAAAATCTGGATTAATTTGGAGTTGTATTTTCAAAGTTATGAATTTTCCAACTTTTAGGGATTTTTCTAGATTTTTTATGAATTTATTTTCGATTTAAATTGATTAAAACAATTAAAATTAAGGCAAAAAGTGATTTATTTCCGCGCGGGGCCACGTGGATGCGACGTGGCACTCAGGGCCATATGGCAGCGCCACGCGGGCCCACGCGACGCATACGCGGCGTGATGTGAATGCTATTTATATTTACGTATATATTTTGATTATAGTACTTATAGTCTTCCAATTAATCGGAAGAGATTTTATTAACCAAATAATCCCGTCCACCTTATAAACTCATCCGTTTCATTTATTTTACCCACGTGGAACTAAGTTCCACACGGTTTTTATGAGTGCAGGGCACGTGGCAGAAGCTGAGGCGTCAGATCGGCGGCGCATTGGAAATCCGCGCGTCAATAGCGTGGACATGCGGACCACCGATCATTGATCGTGAATGTGCCTTTAAAACGGAGTTATAACGGCCACAATTTAACACGCAGAAACGCATCACGATCGTCGGATCACGATCCAACGGGCGCAGTTTGATGCGTTTGATAATGCACATCACGAGGATTCATCCGGAGCATCCATCCGCGAGCTAACGGCTACGACATGTTGATAACGATTCGTTTTGATGCGTTTAATCCAGACCGTTGATGAGGATTAAATGCATTAATCGGACGGTTACGCCCAATTCGCCTATAAAATGAGGCGTTCTTCGATTTTTATAAGACATTCTTGGAGGATTTCGCTTAATTGACCTATCTACACGCATTTATCCTTGAATCTCTCACTTCTAATCTCTTCTATACTCGATTCTGCATCCACGGAGTGATTAAAAGTGAGATTTCATCGATCGATCAAGGACAATTTTTTCTTGAACGCCGATGTTCACGTTCGACTTCGCAGAATGAATAACTGTCGATCCGGCGATCAATATGATCAATTCGATCGTTATCTCGGGTTAGAAATCTTGTTTTCCCTCTAATCTATGGTCATGTATCATCAATTTGTAATTTAGGATCGTACTTTAGCTTAATTTAGTCTTTAATTTCGGTTTTCAATCTTCCGATTTTTGAAAATTTCATCTCACTTCGCTCTTTGATTTCTCCGCGATTACTAATCTAAATCGAGTGATTTTTGATTCCGTGGATACATTTTTGAGTTATCTTTCTAAATCTACCATTTTCCCTAATTTCTCACCGCAATTCATCGTCCAATTTGATCAAATTCCAAAAGATCTTTCAAAATACCTTAATTTCCTATGGATTCGATCCTTATTTACCATTATACCCCTCTATTTGTTATTAAATCCTTAAATTGGTAAATTCGGTTTTATTTTTGACACGAGATCATGTGATATCAATGACCTCGCGGTCTCGTCTTGTCTGTTCTCCCCCTATTTATAGACATTTGGCATGAGGGTTTTTTTTATAAAAATTGGTGGGGACATCTCAATAGCAAGAGAAACATTCAAAGAGGCAACAAAGCATTACAACTTAAGGAGAAATGCAAGGATTCAGTGTCATCCATCTGAAGTTAATTACATGATGATCTTAACAAAGAAGTTCAAGAATCTATCGTTAGAAGACATTTACATATCAAAAGACTTTGAGGACATGAAGAGGAGCAAGCCTATGAAGATGGGGGTGCCACCCCTTAATCCTTAGAATTCTTAAAATCCTTAAAATACTTCCCATGACTGGGCCAAACCCTACTATTGACCTAAAACCTTTAATTTTGAGCCTTTGAGCAAGTCAAACCACTTTCTTAAAATTTTGGAACCCCTTTGACCAAGTCAAATGATCTCCATAAATTATAGGAAGCAGTTTTAGATTCCTCAATTTTAAGTTATTTGCATCATAGATCCTTCTTTGACCAAGTCAACTTGAACCCATGATTTTAGGGCAGATTATTATACCCAAATTACCCCTAAAATTTCCACCAATTTAAACCCTCTAAGTGGCACCCTCACATCTTGAGAAGTGGCTTTTTAAGGCATCTTTTCTAGAGGGTCAAAATTTCTCCTCAAAAGGTGGCACCCCTTGAAGAGACACACCCCTTCAAGGGTTGAACAATTCTCTCTCTTCTCCTATTTATGTGGATCGTGTAAAACTCTCTCTCATAATTTGAAATTTGAAAAGGTTTGAAGTTTTATTGTTCCCCCACTCTTTCTCTCTCATCCTCCACGAATTTCCCCCCTCTCTCTCATTTTCTCTCATCCACACACCAATCCACAACTTTCCCCTCTCCATCCCTCTTCTTCTTCCTCTCCACAATACACACCTTTCATTTCTCATTCCCCTTCTCATTCTCCTCTTCTTTCCTTCTTTCCATCATTCCTCTTCATTCCCTTCTCTCTTTTTTCTCAAAGCAAGGAGTAATCAAGAAGGAGATTTCAAATTTTGCCCCAACAAGGTAACATCAGTTAAGAATCTCCATCAAGGTACTCTCATTTCTCTCATTTTGTGTGATAGATCATCTCCCAAAATCTCTTGCTTTTAGGATTTTGTGAACCCTAGGATAGCCTCTATTCATATATTTGGGTATTTATGAAAATTGGTTGTGAAATTTTATCTGATTTATTGAATAGAAACTCCACATCAAGGTTATTAAAACCGATCGCTCTCCTATCCAATTGTGGGATTAACCCTAAGGAGTTCAAGGTCACCAATCTTAAAAATTCATAACATCCCTCCATCAAAAAACCATCCAGTACACTTCTATTTGATAAATTTTGATTCTCCTATTTGGTCCCTTTGCTTATTTTGGGAACGACCGATGTTGTGGTCGTTCTCCGCTTATTTATAGATGTTTGGAATGAGGTTTTTTTCATAAAAACCCTCATAAGTATTTCCACCAACATCCATAGACCTTATGTATGTGACCCTCTAGGTCTATATATCTCACTATTTAATAACTCTATAGACCAAATAACACCTTATTGGTCAACGGTATTAATTATCCACATCCACATATAGATTAGTTAATCAAAGATCGATTTAACCCAATTGACAGGTTAAGTTGCTACCCCGTTAGGTCCCAAGCTAGACCACGTACACTAGGAGATATGAAGTATATCAGAACTCACTTATGGAACCTTCCCGTCATTGATTACAATGTATGTATAATCCTTCATCCACATTAGACTTATGAATGACTTAGGGTATAGTCAATTGTCAAACCTTAATCAGTTACTCAAGTTAGTACTGATGCGTGTAGAAATCATCGGGAACTTCTTCTCCGATATTTTCACAACCTTGGGCAATGATTTCATAGCATCTCATTCCTTGAGTCAATCTCCTCAAATACCGAGGGCGGATGATCCCATCTTGATCACACAATCATCTTCGTGGACTTCATGATGTATCCAATATTCGTAAGTCATAATCAAAACACGATCATCCATCCACAAGATATCTTTAGTGTCTCAAATCAAAGGACCACATACACAACCATGACATGAATAAACCTGATTGGCAGTTAGGTAGAATGCCATTCAGGGACTCATATAGATTAATTAGTGAACTCTTTCTCCAAAGAGCACCCATTATCTATCCTTAGTTTCTCCACACCGATGGCTATTAGATCAGTCATACTCATCTTATGAGTTGGATTAGATAGTGATATTATTTCTGAATAATTTGATGTCCTTCTCAAATATCCCACGAATAGGAATCTTTAGAACATATGTTTAAAGACTAGTGATCACTATATCATGATCTTATCAGAATTCACTTAGTCATTGCACATACTCATGGACTTCATTGCAAACATCACACAAGAATGACAATGAATTATTATCATTTCAATGAACATAAACAAGATATATGAAAATGTGATTGGCTTCTAGGCCACATAATATCCATTAGCCCATTGGTGTGAAATGGGTATATAAGCTAAAGAAGAATATGTTGGGTGAACTTGTGAAGCAAAAAAAAAGATATGTGGTAATAGGGTATCGCCAAAGATACATGATTAATTTCAACAAGATATTTGCTCATCTTGCTTGTTTTGAATCAATTGGTATCTTGCTTGCATTGGCAGCCTAAGAGTGTTGGAGTTTGCATCATCTGGATGTGAAATCTGTCTTCTTGAATTGTGAAATCAAGGAGGAGATATATGGTACTCAATCATAGGGCTATTTGAAAGAAAAAAGGAGGAGTGGGTCCTTAAGCTAATCAAAGCTTCTCTACAGCCTCAACTGAGAACCAAGAGGATGGAATGCAAAGCTTGAAAAAATGTTGAAGAGTATTGGCTTTTTGACTAGCAAAAATGACAAATGTGTGTGCCATTTGAACTCTTCTCAAGTGTGGATGACTTGATCATCCAATGTAAAGGTTTTCAAGAAGACTATGACGAGGATTTTTGAGATGACAGACTTGGGTTTATTATGTTCCTATTTGGGCATTAAAGTGCAGCAATGTAAGTCCAAAATAGCTTTATCTCCAAAACCGTGTGTCATGCACATCTTGGATAGTTTCAAAATGGTTTATTGCAATCCAACCAATACTCCATTGGAAGCTCGGTTGGAGTTGAAGAAAGAGGAAGGAGGAGGAAGGGTGGATGCAATGCTGTAGAGGAGCTTAATTGAAAGCTTGAGTTATCTACTTCATATGCCACCTGATATGACTTGTTCGGTAAGCATATTGAGTGGATACATGGTGAATTTTACCTCTAACCATTAGACAACATCTAATAGGGTGTTGAGGTATGTCAAAGGTATGATTGACTTGATGAGATCTAAGGTCGATAAATTTCCGAATTTTTTATCAAAACATCAAATGCAGCGGAAAACATTGAATCGGACATTCAAAATACCAAGCTACCAAGAACAAATGATCCTATCATCTAGTATGAATGAGAAAACATACTTACAAGGTTTCCTTGAAGGAGTTCTTAAAGCTATTCAAGTGTCTAGCCTCTAGCGGTATCCACACGGTGTCCGAATGGTTGGATCTCCTCTTCAAAGCTCTTCACCAAGAGAGAAATAGAAGAATGAAGAGAATTCCCGCAAGGCTTGCATGGCCACCTTCACTTGTGGTCATTCTTCCCCTATTTAGAGAAATTTGGAATGAGGTTTTTTTCATAAAAACCCTCATAATTATGTCTATATCCACCAACATCCATAAACCTTATATGTGTGACCCTCTAGGTCCATATATCTCACTATTTAATAACTCTATAGACCAAATAACACCTTATTGGTCAACCTTAATTAATTATCCACATCCACATATAGATTAATTAATCAAGGATCGATTTAACCCAATCGATAGGTTGAGTTGCCAACCCGTTGGGTGCTAAGCTACACCACGTACACTAGGAGATATGGAGTATGTAAGAACTCACTTATGGAACCTTCCCGTCCTCGATTACCATGTATGTATAATCCTTCATCCACATTAGACTCATGAATGACTTAGGGTATGGTCAATTGTCAAACCCTAATCGGTCACTCAAGTTAGTACTGATGCGTGAAGAAATCATCGAGAACTCCTTCTTTGATATTTCTACTACCTTGGGCAAGGATTTCATCGCATCTCATTCCTTTGAGTCAATATCCTCAAATACCTAGGGTGGATGATCCCATCTTGATCACACAATCATCTTCGCGGATTTCATGTCGTATCCAATATATGATGTTTTAGATATTGAGTGACTAGGGATTCGAAAGTCATAATCAAAACGTGATCATCCATCCACAAGATGGACCACATACACAACCATGACATGAATCAATCTGATTGGCAGTTCGGTATAATACCATTCAGGGATTCATGCAGATCAATTCAGTGAAATCTTTCTTCAAAGAGCACCCACTATCTATCCTTAGTGTCTCCACACCAATGGCTATAGGATTAGCTATACTCATCATATGAGTTGGATAAGATAGTGTTATTCTTCCCGGATAATTCGATGTCCTTCTCGAATATCCCACGAATAAAAATGTTTAGAACATATATTTAAAGACTAGTGATCACTATATTATGATCTCATCATAATTCACTTAGTCATTGCACATGCGAATGGACTTCATTGCAATTATCACACAAGAATGATAATGAATAAATATCATTTCAATGAACATAAACAAGGTACATGAAAGTGTGATTGGCTATGAGGCCACATAATATCCATCATGACTTTGGTCTAATAAATGAGGAAGGCGTGAAGGATCATCTAAGAAGTAATTGGCTATAGCAATAGTGATTTTGCTAGTTATGTGGAAGATACAAAGAGTACTTCAAGACACCTTTTCTTTCTAGGTGGTCTACCAATCATGTGGAATAGCTTGAAGTAGAAGGTGGTGGCCTTATCTTCATGTGATGTGAAGTTCCTTAATGAGATGGTGAAATTAGTAAGGGGGGGGCTGAATTAGTTTTTTTTAATATTTACGTTTTTCTACTCCTTTTTTGAATTCGTCGATTATCACTCAACTTTCTCACGTCACTCGTACGCGTGGTTTTTTTATACTGGACAAGATATCCAAACCCCCCGCACTAGTCCTAGAATGAGACAGTCCTTTTAGAGTCACTCCTCACCAGATTAATGCCTTAGAAGCTGTTAGTTTAATCTAAGTTTCATAATTTACTTTGGTGCGGTTCTGATTGTTGAAACATGTGATTGTTCTTTATCTCATTATTATTGATATTGTTGTTACATACTTTTATTTCCATTTTAGTTATTTGAATTTAATGGTTGTCTAGTTTAATTTTGTTTTATTTTCACGTAATCATTTTATAAACAAAATAAAAAATATATAGGTAATCTAGTACGATTTTCTTCTCTCTCTCTCTAGTCCACTCTTTAAAAACCAAAATAACTAAAAATCCAGGGCACCAGAAAATTTTGACGCCCTCTCTCTCGTGCAAAAAACAATGGTCTCCTCTCCTTAGCGAAGAAGAAAAAAAGAAGAGGCAACCTGATCTTCTCTCACGCTCGCGATCATAAAAGCAATTCTGAAGCAACCGTGGTCCTCATCAAAGTTTTGAAGAAACAATGACAATCAAGTCGTCGACACTCACTTCATGTTCTCCGGAACTACACGCAATTGGAATTATCGTGTTAGGCCTTCGCCTGATTTTTGTTTTTTTTTCTTCTTGTTTCTTTGACCTCCATTCTGGTTTTGATCTCATTTTGTTTCAATTTGTTTCGTTTAAAACTCAATTTTCATTGATCGTAATTTTTGTTTAGATTTTGATCTTTGTTTCTTTTCAAATCTCAGTGTATTCTTTTTTAATTTCTAATCTATCTTTTGTTTTCCTAATTTCAGTGTGTTTTGTTTTGATTCTGATTTTTCTTCTTGTATTCCCGATTTTTGTTTTGGTTGTGTTTTTTTTCTAAGTTGCTTGTTTATTTCGTAATATTAATTTTTTTTAATTTCTGTCTTCCTAATTTCTGGTTGTGTATTTGAATCTTGGATTTATTTTTCTGTCTTCCTAATTTTGGTGTATCTTTGTTTAAATTCTGATTTATCTTGTCTTCCTACTTTCTGTGTTTTAATTAGATTCTAATTTTCATCTGTATTCTCTATTTCTATTATTTGGAGTCAATTGTTAGTCTAATCTCCACCTTGTTTCGAAGGATAGCTTAAACCAAATTTAATATTTTATTATTTCTATATTTCTATTTTTTCTGAATCATTACGCTGTTGAGTAATTCGGTTTGAAATTAGAAAGCAAATTGAACCAAAACTACATTAAGGTGAGATTCGAGGTGACCATCTTCAAGGTAATTTTTTGGTAACTTTTTATTGGTAATTTCAAGATATACAATGCATTAGAATCATTGAGAAACTATTTTAGAGAATTGTTCTACGGATAGGCAATGTTGCAGTGGTGTGTGTATCAGGTTTACATTTCAGGTCAACTATAGAAAGTCAAAGTCAACAAAAAAGTCAAAGTCAAAGTCAACAGCAAAAAGTCAAATTCAAAGGTAAAAAAGTCAAAGTCAAAGTCAACAGAAAAAAGTCAAATTCAAAGGTAAAAAAGTCAAAGTTAAAGTCAACAGCAAAAAGTCACAGTAAAAATGTAGACAATCAAAAGTCAAGGCATACAATCAAAGTCAAAGTTGAGGTCAAAGTCAAACTAGCAAATCAGGGGGCTATCTTAATTTGTTTTTCATTTTAATAATTTCTTTTTTTCAAGCATATTATATTTAAATCATTTGGCATTGTTGTTGTGATTAGTTTAGTTTCTCATTTTATTTTTATATTTATTTATCTTGTGAGCTGAATTGAAGTACTAGGATAATTAGACATACTATCATACCTTGTGTTGACTTTGGGTGGGTCATACTTATCAGCGAAGGTAAAGGGGAGATTCCATGGGAATCGTAGTGATTCCTAACAACTCTAGGGAGTTGACTAGAAAGTCAACTCAAGGGATATTTGCTCTTCACCTTGCAAGATTACTCAAACTCTAGGATGAGTGACTTACTTGGCGCATATGTGGGTTGGTGTCTAGACTCGGTGACTTCAGAGAAGCAAGCCAACTGAAAGAGTGTAGGGAGCGACGCTTGGAGCTTTGGGAGTTGGCCCAAGTGACGGGATGAGTGGAGGGGTATCGAAGGACGACATTGAAGTAAGGTTACTAACCAAGAGCATGAGTGAATCAGATTGAAAGATCGTACTAGAACTTTGATCTGATCATCCCGGCCAGCTAGTTGTTGCTACTGGGAGATTAACCAAGTGAGGAGTGACTCTAGCAAGACTATCACCTCCTGGAAGTGGCGCGAGGGGTTTGGATGCCCTGTCTAGTATAAAAAAAATCTGGCCTACGAGTGACGGGAGAAAGTTGAATGATAAATCAACGAATTCAAAAAGGGATTAGAAAAATGTAAATATAAAAAGAAACCAATTCCCCCCCCCCTCTCAATAATTTCACCATCTCATTAGGGAATTTTAGTAGCAACTACTAGCTGGCCAAGATAATTAGCTCAAAGTTCTAACACGATCTTTTGATCTGACTCACTAACGCTGTCGATTAGTGACCTTAGTTTGTCGCTACCCTTTGGTACCCCTCCACTCGTCCTCACCCCCAAGCCAACTCCCAGAGCTCTGCACGCTGCTCCCTACTCTCTTTTGGGTTGGTGTGCTTCTCTGAAGTCACCAAGTCTCAGCACTGATCCACGTACGCAGCAAGTAAGTTGCTCGTCCCCGAGTCCGAGTAATCCTCCAAAGTGAAGAACAAATATGCCGTGAGTTTACTTTCTAGTCAACTCCCTAGAGTCTTCCCGACTCGCTACGATTCCCAAGGAATCTCCCCCTTACCCTCGTGGATAAGTATGACTCACCCACAATCAACGCAAAGTATGATGGTATGTCTAACTCTCCTAAGTCTTCAATTTAGCTCTCAAGATAAATAGATATGTAAATAACATGAGAAACAAAACTAATCACTAAAGCTAATAATGAATAATTTAAAACTGATATGCATAACAAAACTTATTAACTGAAGCAAATTAAAATAACGCCCTCATTTTCTGATTTAACTTCGACTTTGACTTTGCCTTTGACTTTGACTATCTAGAGTTGACTTTGACTATTTGCCTTTGACTTCTACATTTGACTTTAACTTTCTACCTTTTACTTTAACTTTCTACTGTTGACTTTGACTTATGCGGTCTTCTCCCTTGAATATCTTAAAAAAAATTGCAACAATACAAACACCTTTTGCTTAAAATTAAATACTGTTAATCTCACCTTGATGAAGTATCATTAACCTTAAAGTTCATGATGAGGTTGAATTATCTAAAAACATATCAGATAATATATAAATAAATGTTTATATCTATACGTATTTCTAAATAGGATCTCACATTAGATAAATCTAAAATCAAGAATTCAATAAGCTAGAATTTTAATAAATGTAGCTTAAACAAAACACTTTAAAAAAGAAAATTATATATAACTTGATGATGGAAAATCATGTCAACACAAGGACACAAGGGTTCCATGTGAGCCTAGGTATGATCTAAGGAAGAGAACCAATTCCAAAGAACAACAAAATAGCATGCTTCTCCTCATTAAAAAAATTGAGACATTATCTATTAATGAAAATAATGAAGAAAACCTTTGTAAGAAAAGAAAAGAGAGCATAGATGATGGGGAACAACCTGGTCGGGATCGACGACCGTTCCTCACCACTTGGGCAGGGGTCCTAGCAGGGAATGAAGTGCATGCTCATGAGTTAGAAAACAAATACGAGAGGGTCTAATCACTCCGACGACGGCAGTGATCGCCCGGAATCACAGCGAGGGGGACTCGGATAAGCCGAGTCCTCCCGATAACAGGGTCCAGCGGGAACTGGTACGGTAACGCGGCGGGTTCCGTGGTACCGCGCGTCCACCCTCAACTTGTCCAATCTGGGACTGAACCTACAGAATTCCTATCTAAAACCCACCCACCCCAATGGATCTAGCTAGTCCTAGCCCCGGCGGTAGATACCCGCTCGGGAGGCACTGGAGGAACTAAAAGAATCTCAAAAGGGGTGACTGCGAACCCACCTGCGGGACCGAGGCCCAGTCGGCTGTGACGAGTGGCGGCAGGAAGTCTTGCTGCGAGTCGGCCTGAAAGGAACCAGTCCAGATTGGACCGAACCGCGAGGTGGGACTCGGGTTGGACCGTCTCACGCACCTCCCGGGAAGAGCCCCGCTCGACTATCCGGGAAGCAGCAACTAGACAGCCCGATCCTCGACTCCCCAATTGACGAGCGAGGAGGAATCGATTGCTAAAGGCCAAGCCCCAAGACGTGTGCCGAGGCACGGGGCAGCGGCTGCTAGTGGGGCCAACGCGCGGGCGTGGCGAATACCGTGGCTCGGGCCGACGGTAGGGCTGCGGCGCACGCGCGGTGGGTCTGTGCGGTAGCGAATGCGACGAAGGGCGGCGTCCCTAGGGCGAGAATCAGCTCCTGGCTGGGGTACTACTCGGAATGGGCCTGCGAGCGATCTCGAATCCGGCGGCAGCACGCATGGTCAGCTTCATCCAAGGGGCCGCGCGCGTGGAGCGGTGGCGGCGTGGTCCGACGGGTATCGGCCGGAACGGGCGGCGTCGAAGCCGGTAGATGTTGGGATGCTAGCGGATGCAAGTGAGGGGCCCGTCAGCCCTCTGGAGTAGGCAAGCGTGGGAGACCGGGCGGTTAGCCGGCGTGGGCGCGGCGGTGGACGTCGGTGGCGGCTCGGGCGGCGCGGTCTGCGGGCGAACGCAGGAAAGGGGCCTCGCGTCGAACGACATGCGGGCGGAGCGCACGGCGGCGGGAGGAACCGGCGGCCGCCGCGGACTTTGCGGGCGGCCGTAGTCCAAACAGGTGGCGAGCGTGTTGGTCGGCGGCCTTCCTGAGCCGCGGCCAGAGGGAGGCGAACCAGCGTGCAGGCAAGAGCGGGCGGACCCTGTCGCGGCGGTGCAGGTGGACGGGCGGCGATTTCAAAGCCTTTCGAGACCCTTGTGAGGTCTCCAGAGGGGCAGGATGCCCGGGAGACCTGGCGGGCTCGTGCAGGCGGCGGGGATCCAAATGGATCAACCCACCACCCACCTCGGACGGCGGCGGCGGCGGCGACGGCGGTGGTGGCAAGACCTGAATTGGATGCAAAATAGATGTCCTTGGGTTTTTTTGGGGAAGGTGAGGCCCAAGAAGATAGGGATGAGCTAGGGGAAGAGGGAAGGATGCATGGTGAGGCTAGGCCATGATCTAGGGGAGGGAGGAGGAGGAGAAGGGAGGTTCTCCATCACTTCTTCTTCTTCTTCTTTGGGAGGAGTTCTTCTTTTCAAATGATGCCTAAGGGTGGCGCCATCTCTCTCCTCCTATTTATAGGTTGAGAGAGGGCTAACCCTAAAAGGAGCCCTAATGGGCCTAAAATGGGCCCGAAGGGCCAAACATGCCCGAGAGGCCCCAGACGGCGACCGGGGCGGCCCGTAAGGCCCGAAAATGTCCGAAAATATCCCACTGGCCTTCCTAACATTAGGCCACTAAAAAAATCAAACTCGTAAAGGGGAAAGGATAGAGTCAACCTTTACGGGTGCTACGTTGACTACGGCATGTAGACGAATGCCGGATCCCTCACATCGGCCCGGGCTTGCCGCGCAGGCTGTGAGCGTGTCGTCTGTCTCGAATGGTCCCCATAAATAGATCCAAGGGGACTTTGGTTTCCTCCTTTTCCAATTAAATTATGATCTAATGTTGAATTGGTCATATGAAGTTAGACCTTATTCCCTAGAACACTTAGAGTTCCATATTTGGACCAAGTCAATCATCCTTGTACATTGATATAGGTACCTTTATCAATCAAGCTCAGACCACTATATCATAGGTACCTTTGTGCAAATGAAATATCTCAAAGTCGATAGGAAACATCTATGTTTTGAATTTCCCTTAATTCTTTGGTCAACCACCTCTAGTTAGAACTATATGAGAGATCTACATTTCAGTAACTTGCGGAAATGGATATCTTTGGGTTCTCCATAAAATCAAAGCCCATACATGAATAAAATCAAAGTCAAGGCCTGGTCAAAGCAATTTTAATGACAACTAAGCATGGATGAAGTTACAATCAAGGAGTGAAGTCATGAATTTAGGCCATACCTACCTCCTACTTGAAGCAAGACCTCCATGGTTTTGGAGAATATGAAGACTTAGTAAGATGTTTTTCAACCAATCAAGTAACGACCCTTATAACCACCACAACCGCCAAATACTCTCATGAGATCAAAGAATATTCCACATCTCATCCTTCTACAAATATTAGATCATTGAAGAGACATGAAGCAATCCACCAAAAGATGTTGTAACTACCAAATAACAGCATGTACTATTTTCAATGTTTCTCTTCACTCTAACTTCTCTGTTCTCTTCACCCTATAAAAGGGACAATTGTAAAACACTTACAGATGTTGTTTAAATCAAATTGGTTTCCTTAAATGGAGATTTGTGTATTTGTTCTTTGTTTGTTCCCTTCTCTCTCCCGCCTCTCTCAAATCCGAGTTCTATCCTCCTCTTCTATTCTCCCTCCTTGCTGTCCCTTTCATCCATCTCAAGTAAAGGAGCAATTCGAGGATAATCCAGATCTTTTGTGAGTCCAATGGCATTGGCATCAAGTCTGATCCAAGGTACTCATCCCCTAAATGCTTATTGTGATCAAGAGTTCAAATCCTATATCAATAAGTCCAACTTAGATTGATTAGTAATATCAGTTTTCAATTTCATAACTACTATCGGAGGTAATATTGAGTTATATCCTAATTCATAGTGGTATCTTCCCTAGATCTCCTTGCATATTGTAGGATGGATTTAGAATTTTATCACTTTGTTAATCTGTCATAGAATAATTCATCCCTCTTTCATAATCATCTTAGTGAAATTCATCATCATTGAAAGTTTTGAATCATCCTACATCACCTGAGTAGATTAGATTTACAACAGGAATCTATTTATTTGATTAAGAAGAAAAGAAACCAAAAGATAGGAAACAAACAGCATACAAAAGACACTAATTGACAGAATTCTATGACACAAAAAATATAACCTAGATATTAGAAGAATAAAAGGTAGAAGGGGAAAAATAAAAACGAGTTTGTGGATATCAGAAGGTGATATCAAAGTAGAGAATAATTTTAATTTTAAAACACTTAAATCAGAAAATTCAGAAATAAATCACAAGATATGTACTTAACAAAGAGAAAAAATGTGACGAGCATATAGGAAATAAAAAAATAGCTTAAAGAGATTGGAGATCTCTAAAAGTTACTTAATAATTGATTGGAGAGAATAAAAATCCAGCACAGTTTCAATTAAGATAGAAACCAAAATAAAAAATATTGATTAAACAAAGAGAAGAGAGTAACCGTGACAGGAGATCGAGAAATTTAGAAAGCAAAACAGAAAAGAAAACACAACGAAAGTAGAAATACAAAAAAAAAAATCAGAGAATAGAAAAATTTAAGATGATCTAGAGGATTGGAATTTGAAAGTAGAGAAATCAGAAATCAAAATCTCTATAAAATTTCAAACCACATGAAATTAAAAAACAAAAGAAAAAGGAAAAACTCAAACCATTGCCTAACAAGAGATTTTGTTAAAGATTTCGATGGTTTCCACCAAGTGTTGTCTCAGAGGAGAGAATGTGATTGTTGATCGCAAAGGAGAGAATGTGATCTTCGATCAACGGCTCTAATGAAATCCTCGGATGCAAATTTTTATGATTAAGTCGTGGCCATTGGATCATAGATGGACCGCCGAGATGAAGCCACGTCACGTGCGTTATAAATAACGCATCAAACACTCGCTGTTGGATGTTGATCGGATGCTCAAATGCGTTTCCATCAGTTTTAATCTCAGCCATTCTAACTCCTTAGATCAACGGCTGACATTAAATCATTTTAAAGTGATTCGCCGACGAATCATTTTAAAACTATTCAGTGACGATTGAGGATTGCGATTTAATCGCGCGATCGGATGCTCCACATGCTGCCACGTCACCTCCTCCCTTGATTGTCGATCGAGATTTGATTGGACACTCCAGATTGTGCCACATCACCTCCGCATTATAAAAATCCAAAAAATCAACTTTTAATTAGAAAATATGATTTTTAATTCAGAAAAATCTTGAAAAGTTCATTAAAAATTCAGAAAAATTCAAAAAACAATATGAAAAAATTCCTAAAATTAGAAAATTCATAAATTTCAATACTATAACTCCAAATTAATCCAAATTTGTTTCATTTGATCAGAAATTAAATTATTTTTATTCTAAAAGCTAAAATTTAATAAATAACTAGATATTCAATTTCTATTTCACAAAAATACTCAATTCCTTAAGATTTTAATGTTAGATCTAATCTCTATTAAGTGGACATAGTTATGTATTATTGTGGATTAGATATCATTTTAATCCCATTAAGTGATTCAGTTATGTTTAATCTGGGGATTACGACATTCATTTATGTGTGTGGAGGTTAATTATGTGTAGAGGCAGTAAATCAATCATTAGTCATTAATGGGCTGACTAATGACTGATTAGAGGCTTAAGCTTTCCTCTATCTCTATAAATAGGAGGCCATAGTCCACTTGGATAACCGGATGCTCATAACCCTCAAGAGAGAATCCCATTTCCTCTAGAGATCAGGAGGTTACATCAAGGATATTCAAGAAGACTACTCTCCACTTTAGTAATCTACTTTGGATGAAGATTGATCTAGTGAATCTAGGTACGCGTTTAATTCCGCGTTATCAATCTGATTACTCTAATGAATCATGATGCATATTCAAGTTCCAACATTTAAAACTTAGAAAATTAAATGAGTGTATATAAAATGATTTCTTTTAATATTTAACTTTTAAAACTAATTATAATCTCAAGTGAAGATGGGTTATGAAATTATTTATCTTTAATTCATCATAATTAACCTTAAATTAATTTATTTTTAGATTATAATGATTTTTTCATAGAATGATAGATAAAAACTCATAAATATGATAACATGCATAGGAATGGAATCTTTTATGCCATAATAGGCATAAATAATCATGTATTATCGTATCTATTTAGCATGTTATCAGACCCCCAACTTAAATGATTGCTAGTCTCTTAGCAATTTATTATATAGTCTCCCTCGAAGGTCTTTTCATCCTTTGATCTACTAGTAAAGAGGTGAATCATATGAATGTATGATTAAGTTTTCCGCATAGTGTAGGCCATAATGATCTACATTCCATCTCTAGGTTGACTTCTTTAGTGCATATTTAGGGTAGTGCTCATTGGCTAATGCTCGACTCTAATTCTCAATTTTGATGAAGGTGAGCATATCTAAGGTTTGATCCTATGGGGATAAAAAAAGATACTCGCTCTCTCATGAGCAGATGTAATTCCTTACCCTCTCCATAAATACATCACGTCTTTCCCTAAAAAATGGAGGCTACTAAGTATATTAGAATTCTCCTCAACTCCTCTGCCTCCTATAAAGAATGCAATTCAAAGAGATTCCTATCTTTGGGATGCAATGTGTTAGGTGGCTGAAAGAAATAAATGTTGGAACTTGAATATGCATCATGATTCATCAGAATAATCAGATTGATAGCACAGAATGAAACACATACTTGGATTCACCGAATTAATCTTAATCTGAAGTAGATTACTGGAGTGGAGAATAGTCTTCTTGAATATCCTTGATGTAACCTCCTGATCTCTAGAGGAAATGGGATTCTCTCTTGAGGGTTATGAGCATCAGATTATCCAAGTGGACTATGGCCTCCTATTTATAGAGATAGAGGGAAGCTTAAGCCTCTAATAACTCATTAGTCAGCCCATTAATGACTAATGACTGATTTACTACCTATAGACATAATTAACCTCCATACACATATATGAATGTCGTAATCCCCAGATTAAACATAATTGAATCACTTAATGGGATTATAATGATAGCTAATCCACAATAATACATAACTATGTCCACTTAATGAGATTAGATCTAACAATAAATAGATACTGTTTCTAAGGGAATAACATGGTTAAAGGAAAATATGCAAATAAACAAAGTAGATTTTAAAAACATAGATGGTACTACTTATGATAATTATACTCCCAAATGAGGTGGATGGTGATAGATAGGGTAGATGGTAGAGATGATGGTGGAAGAAGATATTTCCCAACTTATTTTCCTTCTTTTCACTTCTTATTTCTCTCTTCTTTTGATTTTTCTCTTTTTTCCTTCTTTTTTTATTTTTTTGACAAAATTTTAGAAGAATTTTCATGAAGTAAGGATATGGAGGAGTTTTTGGGTTTTTAAGAGAGTATGTAACAAATGTGAAGTGTAATGTGAAGGGATATGTACATGTGAGGGAAATATGGAAGAAATGGGATGTGATGGATGCGTGACTCACTTGGGAGTGTTAGTATCATGAGTGAAGATTTTTAAAAAAATGGTGTAACTACTCGACTGCTTTGGAAGCGATAAAACTACATGCCTAACAAGGAAAGATAGGTGCTTCAAAAAATTATGGATCATTGCACTCTTTAAAGGGAAAGTCTAGAAGCAAGGAATTCCCACACTAAGTAGGTTTGGCTGATGTCAAATAAGGGATAGGAATTTGACATTAACTTCTCTAAAAAACTCTCCTTTTCAATCCCATAGCAGTTCAACCTCTGATTACTTTTTTTCCTTGGTGCTTGTTAGATACTCAATCCAAAAGAAGTCAACCACTAAATATCATCCATTGCTTTCTCTAGATCACTTAGCTTTATTACTCAGAGAGATAGGAGTTTTTAAAGTTAAAATAGTGAGAGAAATCATTCAAATAAACATTTTTTTAATTTTCCAAAGTTAAAATCTTTAAGAAATAAATGTATTTTTGAAATAGAAATTAAAACTCTCTTTATTTATTAATTTTGCTTTTTAGAATGATAGATAATTAAATTTTGGATCAAATGAAAGAAGTTTCAATTAATTTGGAGTTATATTTCGAAAGTTATGACTTTTCTAATTTTTAGGGATTTTTCTAGAATTTTCCTGAATTTTCATGAATTTTAAATGAATTTCCAAGGATTTTCAGGAATTAAAAATCAATTTTCCTAATGAAATATCGAATTTTCAAAATATTTTAAGATCGCCAGTGACATGGCGGCTTCAGAACTGTCTGATCGATCGCGATTGATTATTGTGATAAGGAGGTGACATGGCAGCATCGTGGACGTCCAATCGCGTGTGCATCGTGGACCGTTGATCTTCACTTAAGATTGATGGACCACGTGGCTTAATCAGAGCTCATCGATGGCGTCTAATCTCGACCGTTGTACCAGATAGTTATAACGGTCGAGATTAAAACGCATGAAAACGCATCAGGAGAGTCGGATCGCGATTCAACAACGACAATTTCGATGTGTTTTATAATGCGCCACACATGGCGACATCTCGCGCGTCCATCAGCGATTCAACAGACGCAACTTAATCGTAACGGTTCGCGATGAACCGTTTCATCAGAACCGTTGATTTAATCAATCAGACAGTTATGCCCAAATACACTACAAATTGAGAGGTTCTTCCGATTTACAAGGTATTTGAGAGCAAATCAATCAAATTGATCTGTTTAGACACCAAATCTCTAGAATATTTTGATCCTATCCTCTTCTAGACTCAATATTGCATCCACAGAGTGCTTAAGATCAAGATTTGGATGCAAGATGAGGAAGAAATCGACGCTTGAATTCCATGATCGCAATTTTCAGGATTTTTTTTATGAAAAGCCTTAATCCGGCAATTAATTGGGTTAATCCAATCGCAACCTTGGGTTGGTGCAAGCACTTTTCACTAATCTTTCGTCTACTCATGTTTTATTTTCGTTTAGATCAGTAATTTCATCATAATTTAGTTTTATTTTAGCAAATTTCATTCTTCTGATTTTCGAAAATCACTCCCTACTTTTATCTCCAATTTCTTATTCGATGATTTTTTATTCCATGGAATCGCCTTGAAGTTCTCTTTCAGAATCTACCATTTTCCCCAATTTCTACCATCGATTCATCGTCCGATTTGATTAAATTTGAAGAAAACATTAGAAATTTTCCTAATTCCTTGTGGATTCGACCCTTATTTACCATTAGACCCCTCAATTTGAGATATTTTCATCAAATTGGTAAGATTATTTTTTACTCTTGACCATCTGAAATTGACGACCACTCAGTCTTGTTTCGTCAGTCCCCCAAGAGCGCTAGGTTTAACATCTTCAACTAGACGAAACTCTAATAAAACCTATGACTACTGATGAGGCAAGGGTGATACTTTCATCACATCCTCGGGCACTGGGGAATATGCAAGTCTACCTTATCTACTGGTTCGGGTGATTCTGCTTTTAGGTACGGCTTGAGACGATGGCTGTTTACCTTGAACTGTCGCCCGGATTTAGTGTCAAAGATGAGCATGGATCTGCCATCAAACAACTCTACAAACACATATGGACCATCCCATTGAGAGTGTAGCTTCCCGAGAAAGAGCTTAAGGCAAGAATTGTAGAGCCATACCTTGTCATTGACGTGAAAAGATCCTCGTCTGATGTGTCAGTCGTGAAATGCCTTCGTCTTCTCCTTGTAGATTGATAACATGCATATAGAACTTAAATTATTATCTTAATTAACTAATATTCATGCTTATTTTATGTAATTATGATGCATGTTATCATAGTTTTATGAATTTTCTCCATTGGTATTCGAGTTTACTAAAGTCCATTTTTTGCATTATTTAGGGTTAATTATGTTTAACTGATGTTTAATCTTTTGCAAGGTTAAATAATTAGAAATTAATCACTTTTCTTGAGTTATTATGACTTTAGTTGATAATTAAAAGAATTAATTTCAAGAAGAGAGTGATGGGATGATATAAAGAAGAATTTTAAAGGGATTATTTAAGATTATTTTGAATTCACCCTATTTTTCTTGTTAGAATTTATATTTTTAGGTGACATGATATTAAAGATGAAGAAATTTTTTATCCAATGGAAAAAATTTGAGTCAAAAAGGAGTTATATAAAGAAAGATATGAATTTATAAATTTTATGGAGTTTTCTTGATTTTATTTTAATTTTTCAGGCATCTTCTAAATTTTATTCTTTTCAAAAAACGGCGAAAATCGTGGAGCGATCATGGAATCGTTGCCCACTTAAATTGCGCAATCTCAGCCGTTGAATCAACCTTTGGCGAATCAGACGATCCGCGATTTGCGCAATGAAATTTCCTATAAAAATGACGTTCTTCCTTTGGAACCTAACTCTTGATTGAATCATGAAGAAATTAAACAATTTTGAAGGAAGATATTGAGTTCTTTGTGATTCTCTTACGTCTTACACTCAATTTTGCATCAATCGACACAAGTTAATCACGAATTCATTGCAAGAATTGATCAAAATCTCCTCTTTAAGGCCAAACGTACGTCGAATAAGGTTCCGGATAAATTCTCCATAATCAAGAAACGTTGAGGCTCAATCTTTGTGTCAATCGGCTTAGTAGTGTGATTAAATTGTATCCCTTGCAATAATTGTAGTTTACATTATAATTATATAGCCAATTTCATTTTAGAAATCGATATGTTCTTTGTTTCACCCAAATTTGGGTGCGCATTTTTGCTGATTTTAAAACAATGATTTCTCCATGATGTTAAGTCTAAATCATTTGATTTTTGTTTCATTGGATTCCTTGTTTCATTTGGTGGATATCTATTTGTAAAGTTTCATCATCATTTGACCCTTCAATTTGACATTTTACCATCGACTGTTCATTTTGAATTGGAATTTGGGCGTTGACTTGCGGGGGGTAATTATTGTTAAAATAATGGTGAAATTGGACAATTTGGGTCGTTTTGGAATCCTCTAATTGTTATCTTTCTATTCATTTGTGAATTGGCTGATTTGGATATGATTTTGGTCAGTCAATTTGATGATTTAAACCGAAGTATTTATTTCAAAAGTTTTCTGATCTTTGATTTTCAATAAACCATAGTAAACCTAATTCTTCTAAAAAATCACGATTTAGATATCAAAATTTTTTATTTTCTCTCTAGTTTCTGAATATAATTTTAGTAATATTTTACCCTTATTTGGTCAGTCAATTTGATGATTTAACCCGAAGTGTTCATTTCGAGATTTTTCTGATCTTTGATTTTCAATAAATCATAATAAATCCAATTCTTCTTGAAAAATCATGAATTATATATTAACATTTTTTATTTTCTTTCTAGTTTCTGAATATATATATTTTGTGTAATATTTTCTTACCTTTATATTCTCTTATTTTACAGAAAGTCAATGTCTGGTTAAAGTTAACGCTTTGACCTTGACTTTTGGCTTTTCTTTGTCAAACCATTTTCTTAATTCTTAAAATATCTTCTCTCATATATTTCTATGATTTCCATTAATTATATATTATTTTGATTTCTTAATATACCCAATTAAACCTAAGTTTGACTAAGTTAACCCTTCGATCAAAGTCAACCGTGTTCTCTGTGGATCGACCCGATCTTTACACTATACTTGATTTTATATTTTGATATCATTGTGAGTTCGGAATTAAAAATTTTGTTTGACTGACGTTTGTGTGTTTTCAACGATTGCATAAATCGCCTCATCAAAATGGTGCTGTTGTCGGGGAGTAAGTGTTATTGATTTTTGCATTCGAATTCAAGGTCATAATTAGGTTTTTCTCTTCGTCATTTTACTGGACCTGTAGAGAAATAATCAAATGATCTCATTTTGGGTATGAGGCAGTTCCTCTTGTGGTTTTCTCTTGTGTCTTTGGACATTATTCTTATTAATGTGTTTTTGAGTGAGTGAAAGTAAAGCTTCATTGAAGAAAGCTACGATTTATAATGAGATCAAGCTAATATGTATATGTTCGATGTAGTAGTAAATGGAAATCTCAAATTGATATTTTACAAGTATGATAAGCAAGATAAATTCATACCAAATGCACCAAAAATATAATGCATTTGTCCTTACAGCTAAACGACATGTAGTTTACTTCTTAGGTTTTCTTTTAATGAAAAAATATCTTGCTCCTTTTAATTTTTCTTGTGCTAGGATGGCTATCTCATTGAATCACATGACAATATTTCAGATATGGACTAAAATTTTCTATTTTTTCATTTCCCCTTAAAAAACTTTATCACTATTTGAAACCCAGTCTAGATCTTTAGCACTAGATTCATCTTCACTTTTCAATCCTTGTGTCTGATCAGATTGATTTTTTTCTGCACTCTGTATGAAGTATAGAAGTAGAACTTTAGATCATTTTATCTCAACAACTTTTTTTTTACTAAATCTCTTTGTTTTCATACTGAGAGGCATTATATAATTTTTCACACACTAACTAAAAAATAAGATATCATACCAAGACATTGTTATAAAATATATTATGAATACCTTTGTACTCATAATATAAAAAATGAGATATCGTAAACTTCTTATATTGAAACTGATGAAAATACATGTATAGGTATATGCACAATAGTCAATCCTCAAACATCTAAGGTTTCGCCAACTTAATAAAAATTAATAAATCAATACTCATGTGAGGGACAATTATTTCACAAATAATTGTAGTTTTTTCTAACATGTCTTCTCTTTATAAAGTTATGTGTTGTGTTATAGTCGCACAGATTGTGCTTGTAAGAAATGGTTTTTGCATATATAAATGAGAAAAAAATAATGGAAATGACTTTCAATTAGGTAAATGATATTTTAGGTTAAATTGTTCCCAAGAGAAGGTGAAGGTATAGTTATCATGCCATGTAATGTTGCAATTATGTAGAGTAAATTATTTGTTGTTGAAATTTTATATAGTAGTTATCCGTGTTGGAATGCTAATGACATAATGTGGAACGGAGAAACTTTATATCAAAAATTTACCCACCCGATAATTGGCATCTTCCACCTTTGGCATTCAACGTTAAGAATCCTTGAACACGCGATAAGAGGAAAGGATAAAATGGAGAAAATGCAAAAAAGAATAGTACGAGGTAAGTTATTATGGTATGCTCCTCCCAATGGTACTACTCAGATATCATGCTCCCCATCTCAAGATAACATTTATAGACTGCAGTGTTTTCAACCTGATTTTTGCTTGAATATAGCCATTATCGTGAAAATGGGTTTCTAATTAGATACCACGCTCGTCATCTTACTAGAAAATTATGGATACCTTACATTATACTTCGTGAAATATTCTCTCTAGGAAAAACACAATTTAGTTAAAGCTTGTTCATAAAGTTTTTAAACGCAGTGGACAGTCCCGATCCAGTTGAAATAAACTGGCACTACCTTATGGCAACAAGCGTCTACTAGATTTAGACAGATTCTGGTTTATTCTACGTGGCATTTCATGACCCTTCTTGAACAAGGTATGTATCATAACTGATCAACCGTAACTTGTTAATAAGAGTTCATATTTCTTTTTGTGTTTAGCAACAAATGAGACGACATTAGTTTGATCTGTGCCGTCTTTCCTAGTCATTCAAGAATATGCTGCTAGGAAGATTTTGGTTAGATCTCATGTCCTGAAGATTGTTCTAAAATAACTGCTCCGAACAAGCTGGAGAAATTTAGCTTGTAGGGTTTATATTACACAGTACTGCCCATTCGAGACAGTTGTTCCAGAGGATGCTCCTCCCGAAATTCACGACGTCCATGATAAAATCGACGGATACAACGGTATACTGAGTGCGCACTCTGTAATAGAAACTACTTAGGCCCCAATTTTGTGTTACTGCGGTGAATTCATGTCGAGGGTATAAAGCGTAACAGAAGAATTGAATGCATGTCCTATTCTCGAACGGTCAAAGAAAAGATAGGACAGAGTCCACGAGCCAACAGTATAATCTTTTGTATCATCTTGAAATACCCGAGGGCAGATTACCACGCGTCGGAGTACCGGGGCGAGGGCGAGGAGACCGAGGCCTTTACGTCGCTTCTAACACTCGAAATCTCCTTTTCATCGTAGCGGGAAATGCTTCCATGTCCCTGATAGAACCGTTAACTGCATCAAGAGGTCCTGGCAACCACAGTACCATAGGTTTTTCAGGAGCTGGACGGGCATTTGAGATGACGAAGAAGCTGTCGAGTACAAGAAGAACAGTAAGTGCTATTGTTGCTGGAGAGAGAGTCCGGCGGGGTATACGTATGGCCAACAGAGAGAAAATCGTAGACGAGCCCATCTTCTTTTTAGTACGAAAATGAACGAGTTGTTCCCTCCTTTTAACCTCACTTTGATCGCTCAGCCTTGACAGCTGACCTGTTCTTAACCGGAAAAAAACAGATTGAACGGGAACGTAAACACTTGACTATCTGATGTGAGACGTTGATTCTTCGCTGGTGGTGAGCTGGTTTTGCACACGTTTTCTCGATTTTCTTCCCTAAAACACTATAATAAGAGCATTGATAAGAATGGTTGACTTTTTGGACGAGAAGTTCAAGGGAAAGTTCACTACCAGCGCAGAAAATGTGACCCGGGCGAAGAAAAGTAAAAATTTGAAGGGAAGGTCCAGGATACTGGTCTCTCTCACTGTCAACGCAGTCAACTATCTTTTCCGAACGTCCTTATCAGAATCTTTTAGCAAAGAAAATGTGAGATAAAACGTGGGAAACCAGCCCTCGACGAGCGAACAGTCAATATCTAACATCTGAAAGTCAAGTTTTCGCGTTTTCCAATTCAAATCTGTTTCCTCCTCTTGAATGAGTGATCAGTCAACACTCCACCTGTAGTCCAGATTTCGAAAAATATTTTGCTTCCCGAACCTCCAAATAACATAGACACGGCCAAGATAAGTACAATAACCATATGTAGACTCTTTCTCTCCACAATATCACAGATAATAAGCATCTAAATAAGCCTCAATATAAAGATGACCATGTCATATCTATAAGTGCAGTCTTGAGAACTCGATTAAAAAAGGCAAGAACTTTGATTGTTCTAGTCCAACAAACCCTTCTTGGTTCTTGCGCAAAATAACTTAGTAGCTACATACCTTAGTGGTATTTACATGTAACATTGATTTGTAAGATTTTTCCACCAAATGGCACTCTTCGCATTCATTTGGATGAGCGGCCAATTGTGGTTGGGTGCAATTGAGAGTAAAACTTTCATATTGTTCAACCGATCCAACAAAGTGAAAGATCCATATTAATCAATGCAATAGGATTCAATAAATGCTCAAGCAACAAAAACTTTATATCAACTCGCAATACCGTCCAAGTTATACTCAATAGTATGCACCTATCTTCAAGTGATAATTTGCATCTCATAGTGGAGAAACAAGTTCTCCAGTGTTTGGTGAAAAAAATGCACTAATTTTATGGTCCATCTAAGATTTTCAACGACGGACTTACAATGCCTCTAGATGCTTATTGTGAATTCTCTACTCAATAAGGGCACATTGAGTAGAGAAGACGCCATACATAGAAACCCCCCCCCTTTTAATTTTGACAATCTACCTCAACATGCTTGGTGTATGATAACATGCTAATTAAACATGATAATACATGACTAATAATGTATATTAACGCATAAAAGATTTCATTCCTATGCATGTTATCATATTTATGAGTATTTATCTATCATTCTATAAAAAAGTCATTATAATCTCAAAATACTTTAATTTAGGGTTAATTATGATCAATCAAGAATAAATAATTGTATAACCCATCTTTACTTGAGATTATAAGTGGTTTTTAAAGTTAGATAATGAGAGAAATCATTTTTATAAAAATTCATTTAATTTTCTAAACTTAAAATCTTAAGGAAATGAATGTATTTTTTAAGTAGAAATTAAATATCTTGTTATCTATTAAATTTGACTTTTTAGAATATAGATAAATAAATTTCTGATCAAATGAAAGAAATTTGGATTAATTTGGAGTTATATTTTGAACGTTATGAATATTCTAATTTTTAGGGATTTTCCTGAAATTTTTCTGAATTTTTAATGAATTTCTAAGGATTTTACGGAATTAAAAATTGATTTTTCTAATTTAAAATCGAATTTTCAATTTATTTAAAGCGCACAGATGACGAGGTGCGATGAGAGCTGTTCAATCAGATCGCGATCAACGATCACAATGAGGAGGCGACGTGGCATCGTGAGGAGCGTCCGATCGCATGTGAAATATACCCCGTTGATTTTCATTTAATCGATGGGGACACGTGGCTAAATCGGCTTCACCGAAGTGCATTTAATCTAAGACGTCTGTAAGTCCCTTAAAGGGTGGTTGTTTAACCTGGGGGGGTGAATTAGGTTTATGTGTTATTTTAATTTGTTTAATCTATATTTTCTTTTGTTCACTAATATTCATTGGTTAATCACTCACTTCATGTCCTCTCAATGCGCGGAATATTATTATACTAGTTGGGAGACCTTATGTCCCTTAATCCAGTTCCGAGTACTATAGACTCGGAGCCTCCTCCTCACCAAACGAAACCTAATCCTCTCACCCCTCAAATGGGTGAAGGACAATGTTCAAATATAAGGTTTTTAGATTTGCCCATACGGCAAACCCAACACTCACCTTTACCTTCCCTATGGCACTACCTACTAGGCCTCGACCTCCTCGGCTCCCGGACGCCCTAACTCTCTCACGCCAATCTCCACACGATTGCTCGTCCCCTTCACGACCTGTCGTGCCTCTTTCGCTAATGCCGTCGTACACGGGTAAATCGAGAGCTCATCTTCTGGATTCACTCAGTCTTCCCGCTCCCGGAGTCTAGACTCCTTGTCTCAACAGATGAGACGCTCTTGTCCACTAGATGTGTGTAAACTAAGACCACGTAAATGTAACTCCTCCTACTTAACAAATAAACCCTCTGATTAAGGATGGCTTTAGCTAGGGTTGACTTTCTACTGAGTTTGACTTTTTTGCTAAGGTTGACTTTCTATTGAAGTTGACTTTCTTGCTAAAGTTAATTTTTTGTCGATATTGACCTTTCTGCTAAAATTGACCTTCCTTCTAACACAGGTTGACTTTTGTGATTTTTGTTGACTCTAAGTTGACCTTCTTTCTAAAACAGGTTAACTTTATGAGTTTAGTAGACTATGGGTTGACTTTTGACCTAGAGTTGACTTTTTTTATTTCTATTGACTCTAAGTTGACCCTTGAACTGTAGTTGACTTTTTTGATATCTGTTGACTCTGAGTTGACCCTTGAACTAAAGTTCATTTTTTTTATATTGAACACTCAAGGTTGATTTTCTACTCAGGGTTGACCTTTGATCACTGTTGACTTTCTAGCCTTGTTAAACTAATCTGTACCGACACCAATTATAAGACTAAAAAGTTAGATTGACAAGGAAAATTTAATCAATACTATCATAGAAATAAAAACACAGAGGTATAGAGTTAATAGACTCAGAGAGATAGAATCACTGTGGTATACGATTAATAATATCTCACGAGTAGAATCAATAAAAGATAAGCAATATGTAATACTGCAACTACGAATAAAAATGACAATAGTATACTAATGGAGAGTTATCTCAAAACATGAGCACAAGGGTTCCAAGTGAACCACGATACAACTTAAGGAAGAGATCTCATCCTCAACAACAACAAGATACTATCCTCGTCCTTATCCGTCAATTTGAGAAATTAACCATTCATTTGAAGAATGATGAAAGCCTCTCTAAATAATTGAGAGAGAGTGTAGATCTTAAGGGAATTATTTTCCCTCCCCCTCTTAATTTACAATGATCTAAAGATTGACTTGGTCAAAAGAAATTAGCCTTATCCCTAGATAATTAGAATCCCTTGAATGGACCTAGTCAACCACATTCACTATGTCATAGGCACCTTGTATAGTTAAGGTAATGATCTCAAAATTACTAGGAATCCTTTTGATATTAAATGTCCTTCTCTTCAAAAGCCTCCCTTAGTTAAAATTTAGGAGAGATCTAAACTATTATTACATGCGGAAGCATGGCCACTGGATTCTATTTCAAGTCAGGCACAATTGAGGAGAAAAGGAAATATGACATTCTTACCATTATGAGCTCAAAGAAGATACCTACAAACCATCTATGAAAAGCTTGAAGGAAGAATTAACAAGGAGAATTACATCCCCTCTAAACAAAGTCCTCCTGGAGTCAAAGACTACTTCACGTCTTCTCTCCCTACTGACTTGGACCACAGATAATACAAAAGAGCAAAGCCCATTCTGAGACACTCTGGAGAGAAGCCGACAAGTCCCTATCTCTAGACTCTGCTTATTATGAAGACGAACAAAGGCTATCTGGTGACGACTAAGGACAAATCACAAGAGAAGCACTCCGTGCGACTAAAGATCGCAATGTCAACAACGATTCTGCCGAAGTTGAGCAAAGAGATTATCTTGAGTCCTACAATAAGAGATTCAAGTTCACGTCTCTCTAGTATTTCCGCGGTGCAAGCTTCCATCGTGGACCAAAACTAGCTCGTCAACACAACTCAGCAGAAACTGCTGGACGAGATGCTTCATAAGACGTGCGGAAACATCTATCCCATACACAGAACGTCCCTGACACCTGACGAAGCCGAAGACTCAGCCGACGACTCCTACTGACTCTAACACGCGATTGTGTGATTAAGCAGCCATGAAAGTAATATTGTTGACCGATCCATTCCGACGTATTCTCCCTACAGTAAAGCGCAAACACATGACAAAGACAGAATGGACTTTTGCAACGCCGGAACAGCTGTCAACTTGCGGAAACAACTTCAGTAAGACGTCTCTCTCTGTCAACACAAACTTAACAAAGCTTGCTCCAGTAAGAAGAACCGAACTTTTGTATCTCCTGGCTGACGTGTAATGGAAAACTATCCATCGTCAACGAAGAGACTCGACTTCTCGGGCGTGTAACTGCCAATTCGACGCCATGATGGGGATGCTCCAGCTCAGCAGAAGCAGTTACGGGAGCGTCAGCAACCTCCCGACGTTTTCACAAACACTTTGTTTACTATTTCTGTTTTACAGGCAGTTACAGCTTTAATCAGGACCATCCGATCTGGAGGGTTATGACGGTCACGAGGGTGACACGTCAGGAGCAATGGGAGCGGTCTGCGATGGCCGTTGGAAACACCTCGCTCTCTCTCCTCTTTTGATTGGTTGGGTGAACTATATAATCACCCAACCTGTTTGATGAAATGTATCCCGTAGAGCGGAAGTTTCTACGATATAGATCAAGTGTGGTTGTTTCTTGTTTTAATCCTCTCTCTCGATCCCTCCCTCTGATCCGCACACTCGATTGTCCGTGGCGACCAAACTCGACAGGTTACCACGATCTTTCTCCTAACACGCCATTCTTCACGTCTATTTGGGTTTCTCTCTCATTCTTCTCTTCTATAAAATGAAGATTGTAACCGAGATAATGGTGGTTATGTTGTTTTGAATGAATTGGTTACTTCCGCTCATTTGTGTTCACACTGTCTCCATCGATTTCATCCGCCTCACCTCCATCTTCGAGTTCTATCCTCCACCTCTATTCACCCTCCCGTTCCATCGCTTTCCGTTCTTTTCCGTCAGAGACTCATCGAGGATACTTTCTATCATCAGACGTAATCTGGAGCATCATTTTCCGTCTCAATCAGGTAATTATTCCTCTGTCTCTTCTGGTAATAATAGTTCTTACCCTATAAACTATAAGTCCAACATTTGATTCTGTCATTCTCTGCCCACTCACTCCGTCTGTCTCTTCCACATTCCTGTCATCACTGCCAATCTATTCTTCTCCTCCATTTCCTTTATTAAATATATAATATTATCTCCTTCTCTTCTCTCGTAATTTCCCTCTCACCTCATCTTTTTTCTATTATCTGTACTCTGCCATTCCATCTTTGGTATTAACATCTATGCATATATATCTTTCTCCTTAAAATAATATCCCACTCGGTTAACTCTTCTCTCATCACTTCACGTCATTATCTTACTCTCATCTCATCTATTTTATATTATATCTTATATAATAGCTATTTTATCACCAGTCAATCACCTACCTCTCCTCTATTCTCAGTTGTAATATTATCTGTCTTCTCATTTCATCTCTGATCTATCTAATTATCTACTAAATAGAGATATTCTAAATTATCCCATAAACTAATCCTTACTTATTTTATTCTTAAATATTCTCTATATTCATCACCCTTCTCATATATTCATTAATCCATATTATTAACAATTCCTAGTGATATCATTCATAGGTCCTCCATTTACTTGTAGGATTATTTCTTTATTATATCATTATCTTCATACATATCATCACATTAATCTGAAATATCCTACATCATATTTGGTATCAGAGCCAGGTTTGATTTGATATCACTTAAGTGGGAATTAACATCATTTCATTATTCATAATTAATCATCATGAATACTAGATCTAAAGCCATTGCTCCAAATACTACTGCTGATGTGCCTATTAATGCAAATGCATCGCATACCCCTGCTGAACCCACCCGAGAAGATGACATACCTACTACAGCAAATAGAGTTCTATTTTAACTCAAGTTAATTAGATTGATATATGAAATGAATAAATGAGATCAACGAGAACTATTTCGATATGTGAAAGGAATAAACGAGATCAACGAGAATCAGATTGATAACTACCTATTGACTGAGAAATCTGAAATTAAGGTACCAAGAGGGTTTCTATGAATCTAAGAAATCAGTGAGACACTAAATTAGACAACACACGAAAGCTGATTCGGATGACTGCAGATTCGAGACACAAGAAACAGAACTCAAACCTTAAAATAAACTAAATTTAAGTAGATTAAAACTTTAGAAATTTGAATTAGACACTTAGATTCAAGAAGGTAATAGTACGAACCACAATAGAATACTAACTGATCGGAACGGAACAGACTAATGAAAAATAGTGAATAATACGACAATAAAGAGAAAAACAATATACCCAAAGAATAGGTAAGCCAACGTTAAATTTGAGGGGCACCAAGAAACAAAAAAATGAACAAAAAGGAGCCAAAACCAGTTGCTATTCGAAAAATTTCCAAAAAGCTTCTTTGGATTTCCGAAAGTGCTTCAGAGATCTGCAAACAATGGGGTTCGTCTCCCACCGTGAAGATGACCTGAAGACCTAGATTCTATGTCCGTCAAAGCGGGTTTTGTTGCTGTCGTCAAGTGCTCGTGCTTTTTGCTTTTTCAATTTCTGTCGGGTAATAGCTAAACAAGAAACCCTAATCTCCTTATATTTGGTTAGTTTAAAAGCAATTTACGATAGTTAATAATGTTAGCCAATGGGAGAGATGATAAGATGTGAATTATAAAGGCTGCTTTTCCTGAAATGGTCACAATCGTTAGTCTCATAGTCCAAGTATTAGTGGAAAATATAAAATAGTAACACGTCATACCGAGTAATCACGTAAGGTAGAAATAACGATTAAATAAAAATGAAAGATTAGTGATTAAACAAAATACGCTCAATGGCAATTCAAGATAGATGTGTATATCAAAACTGTCGCTCTAACACCGTTGATCGAGAAGAGTTATAACGGTCGAGACTTAATCGCGAAAAAATGCATCTGATGCGTCCGATCGCGATCCAACGGTAGGCATTTCGAGGCATTTAATAACGCACGGCGATGATGCTTCATCTCGAGCTTCCGATCGCGATCCAATGACCACAACTTAACAGTAACGATTCGCGATCATGAGTTTCATGAGACTAACTGATTTGTTTCATCAGACCGTTATGCCCAAATCTCCTATAAATTGAGATGTTCTTCGTATTTATAAAGCATTCGAGAGCAATTTAATCAAACTGAATTGTTTAGATACAAAATCTCTTGAATCTCTTGATCCCAATTGCTTCTAAACTCATTTCCGCATCCACGAAGTGCTTAAGATCAAGATTTGGATGATCGACAAGGAAGAAATCGACGATTGAACTCCATAATAACGATATTCAGATATTTGATGAAAAGCCTTGATTCTGAAAATTAATTGGATCAATTTGATCGCAATCAAGGATTACGGATTGTGTTTTATCCTAGTCTATCGTCTCTTACCATTTAACTTCCGATTAGACTAGTAATTTCAAGTTAATTTGTGTTTGTTTTCATTAATTTCGCGATTTCTATTTTCTGAAAATAGCCTCTCTTCGATCTCCAATTTCTCCGCAAAATCAAAGTCAAATTCGATAATTTTTTATTCTGTGGAATCGTCTTGAAGTTCTCTTTCGTAAAAACCATTTTCCCCAACTTCTGTCATCGATTCATCATCCGATTTGATCAAATTTGAAAAGATCATCAGAAATTTCCCTAATTTTATCTAGATTTGACTCATATTTACCATTATACCCCTCAATTTCAGTTATTTTTATTAAATTGGTAAGTTTGGACTTTATTTTGACACGAATCGATGTGCAATTGATGACCACATTGATTTGATCCGTCAAATGGCGACATTGCCTGGGAATTAAGGCAAAATTTTGATTAGTTTAGTCAATTTTTCTTTTAAATTCTTGAAATTCACACAAATCAATCGTGTACCGAGTGATCTAAAGCAGAAATTCATCTTAGAGATCTTTACTTCGATAAGATTAAGTGATTTCACCCCTTTTCTAGGGATTACGGGTGATCATTTCTTCAAATTCGCGTTAAGAGCACTTCATCCTTACAGATACCGACATCCAGGTATGATCGACAACAATTTGTAATATTTTTTAAGTATTTATGAGTTATTATCCATTTTAATATTCAATCCATCCCTTCATGAGACGACAGACGGCCTGAAGATTACAAAATAATCCTTTAAATGTAGATCTTTTGGAGCGATCCTCGCAATCCCACGACACCACCAAGACCAATACCATCGTAGATCCGATAGAACCAGTTCAAATGGCTCACAATGATGAGGAAAATGCAAGGAAATGCCTTAGTGACTATGCTAGGCGCGTCCTCCAGAGACCTGTCACAAAAATCCACACACCCCTAAATAGAGGGGCGAATTTTAGAATGGATTCTCATATAATGAGTATGCTTCCTATCTTCCATGGTAAACTTTCGAGGATCCATATAGACACATAAACGAGCTTTCCCAAGTATGTGAGATTAATCATCTTGAGAATGTCCCCGCTGACACAATGAAGATGAAACTCTTTCCCGCTACCCTTAGAGACCAAGCCAAGGATTAGTTTTGAAAACTAGGGAAAGAATTCGCTAGTTTGACCGAGATGGAGGAAGAATTTTTTCAGAAAATATTACTCGTAGGGAAAACTACCTCTGTCCGAAAACTACCCGTGAGTTTACCCAAGGCACGAGTGAAACCTTCCACGAGGCCTGGGAGCGATTAAGAGACCTCGCTAGGGAGTGTCCACACCATCAAGTGTCTAACCATAAATTAACTTAAATATTCTATGACAGATTAGGCCTGCAAGATAAATATCTTTTAGATGCAGCAAGTGGCGGCACCTTCAAGAGCAAATATGAAGAAGACGCAATCAAACTCATCAAGACGGTGGCGGAGAATAGCCACCACAACGCGGCAAAATCATTCTGAAAAGGTGTGATGCCAAAAGGACAAATAATCGACGCCAAATCAGTGGAGACGGGGATGGTCCTCAAGACCACTAACGAGATGAAACCGCGAGGTCGTTGATTTCACACGATCTCGTGTCAAAAATAAAACCAAACTTACCAACTTTAGGAAGTTGCATCGAATCGAAGGGTATAATGGTAAATAAGGGTCGAATCCAAAGGGAAAGAAAGAAATTCTTGATGTATTCTTTGAAATTGATCATATCGGACAAGAAATCAATGATAGAAACTGGGGAAAATAGTATATTATGAAAGATAACTTCAAGACGAATCCACGGAAACAAAAATCATCAAAAATGATCTTGATTTCGTGGAGAAATTGAAGTTTGAAGTGGGAGGACATTTTCGGACGTGAAAAATCGCTATTTCGACTAAAATTGAGCTAAATCGAACTTAAAATCCTAATCTAAACAAAAATTAAACATGATAGGAAGATAAATTAAGAAAAACCGCTTCTACTAATCCCAATTAGCGATCAAATCGCCATGATTAAGACGCTTAATCGTGAAGAACACGAAGAACGCGAACGTGAGATTCAAGCGCCCATTTCTCTTAATATTCTCCACCAAATCTTGATTTCAAAGGCTCCGGAGGTGCGGAATTGAAAGAGGAACATGATGGAATCAAGAGACTCGAGAGGAGAGGTGTCTAGACAGATCAAATTGGAATGCTTACAATCGTCAAAGAACATCTCTTTATATAGTCTAATTGGGCATAATCGTCCGATCTTTTTGATCGACGGTTACGATAAAACGGTTCATCGTGGACCGTTTCAATTAAGTCGCGATCGTTGGATTTGAGATGGACGGTCAAGATGAGCGTTTTAAGAGGTGTTTATTAAACGCTTTCGATCGCGTCCTTTGAATCTTGATCCGACGGTCTAGATGCTCCCCGCGCACTTCAATCTGGGCTTTATAACGCCTTTTAATTGACACGTGCGCTTGATGGTCTATGGTGGACCGCGCGTCCACTCGATCAACGCGCGTCGATCGATCATCCATTTGATTCGGCGCTCCTCATCAAGCCACATCACCTGCATTTTTAACACATCGTGTGGATTAGTCCCACATGGAAAAAAATATAGGAAAGCGTCAGGTTTATAAGCGGCAACGGAATGAGGTAATACAATCTCTCCTGATAATCGGGAGACTACATGTACTATAAGCCCACTATATATATAAGTAAATATAAATATCACGCCACGTCACATCATCCCGTAGGCGCCGCATTGGCCCGCGTGGCGCTGCCACGTGGCTTTGAGTGCCACGTCGCATCCACGTGGGACCCACGCGAAAAATCAACCCTTTTTTTTCATTTTATTAAATCATTTTAATCATTAAAAATCAAAATTAATTTGGAAAAATTCAGGAAAATCTGAGAAAAATCCCTAAAAATAGAAAATTCATAACTTTTAATATATAACTCCAAATTAATCCAAATTTCTTTCATTTGATCCGAAATTCAATTATCTATTATTCTAAAAAAATAAAAATTGATAAATAATGAGAGTTTTAATTCCCATTTCAAAAAATACATTTATTTTTTTAAAGATTTTAACTTAGGAAAATATAAATAAATGTCTATAAATGATTTCTCTCATTATTTCAACTCTAAAAACATCTATAATCGCAAGTAAAGATGGGTAATTAAATTATTTATCTTTTAAATCATCATATTTAACCCTAATTTAAAGTATTTTTGAGATTATAGTGACTTTTTCATAGAATGATAGAAAAATACACATAAGTATGATAACATGTATGGAAATGAAATCATTTATGCCTTAATATGCATTAAAATCATGTTTTATTATGTTAATATGACATGTTATCAGGCACCGAGAAAATGGTGGAAGTCGAGAATATACTATTGGACTGACTTAACATCCGCAACGGTTTTGAAGGACTCGCCCTCGTCTCACTCCAAGAGGCGTCGCCGTGTGCCAATTGCTCGAGATTCAATCACATCGAATTAGATTGCCCCGTAATGCAAATCCAAGGGGAGGGCATGTTTAGACAAGGTCCATCAGAAGGACCGACTCAACAGGGACGACCTAATTATTTAGGTACCTATCCTAACTATTATAATACCCATGTTTTCAATAATCCTGTGCAGAATACAAGATTTAGGAGGAACTATGATCAACCCAGTCCTCCATCATACAATGGTGAGCAACAACAACATGAACCCTATGTAAATCAAAGACAGTCTTCGTTCGTCCCACCAACTCAACCGCAAGCCTACACGCAAGCCCTACGCTAGACCACGGCGGCATCTGATGTGATCTTTGGTGCAATCTGGCAATCAATGGAGCAAATGACGCGAATGAACTCACGCGTGGGTGAGTTACAGGACTTCGTCAAGACAAACGTCCAATTAACAACTGATAAGAAGGGGAAACAAGTAACTTTTATTGACCAATTACCCTCACGTGCACAACTAACCCAAGGAATCAAGGGGCCTCATCGAGCCAGACACATAATATCAACCATTTACACGTCGACAAGAAGGCTGTGGAAACAACACTAGCCATATCAAGCCTTCGAAGTGGAAAAGACCTACCGGATCCATACAAGGATCATCCTATCCACCAAGGCCCAATTGAAGAAGGAGGACAAATTATCGTCGAGCAAGACAGTGATTCGGGGGACAAGGAAGAACAGGCAAAGGCCAAACCTAACCCTAACACATACAAGCCCCCTGTGCCTTATCCTCAAGCACTTACTCGCCCTAAAGATAAGACTAATGAAACCGATGATCATCTACAAGACGCCTTTAAGAAGGTAACCATAACCATTCCCTTAATATATGCCATCAAGCATATCCCATCCGATGCCAAATTTCTCAAAGGTATATGCACACCCCAAAGAAACCCTAGAACGGTCCAACTTAGTGAGACGGTGAGTTCCATCATGATGAATGCCTCACCAATTAAAAAGAGAGATCCAAGAGCACCCATGATCACGAGTGAAATAGGAGGAATGTCCTTTACTAAATCCCTACTAGATACCAGAGCTAGTATTAACATCCTCCCTAAAGCCGTATTTAACCGTCATCATGATGGGGAGTTGTAACCTTTCTTAGTAGAGTTATGCTTAGCCGATGGATCACTAAGGAAATCTCATAAATTAGTAGAAGATGTCATTGTAAGAATAGAAGATTGTTATTTCCTGGTAGACTTTCTAGTCGTCGATTTGAAAATGACCAAGGAGCTTAGCCAAGCCCCAATCATCTTAGGATGACCCTTCCTAACTACCGCGAAAACAGTCATGGACTGGGAAAAAGGAGAAGTAATTCTCAAAGTGGGAGAGCACACCATGAAGTTCGACATCAACAAACTTATGAAATGTCCTTCACGAGCTTCCAAGGACTTGGGCGCCATCAACTTTGTCGATGATCAAGATATTGACATATGCGTAGAAGAAGTGATGATGATCGATGAGGAAGCATGATATGAAGAGCTACCAATGGACGAGTCTACCTCGGAGCTCAAGACTCTTCTATCTACACTAAAATATGCGTTCCTTGATGAAGAAAAAGCAAAGTCGGTAATTATTTCGTCCAAGCTGGATATCAAGCAAGAGGAACAATTACTGAAAGTACTAAGGCGAAATGAAGAAGCAATCGGTTGGACCCTGATGGACCTCAAGGGGTTGGACCACTCTCTATGCACTCATCGCATCTTCCTAGAGGATGTGTCAAGACCCGTCAGGGGTAGCCCGAGATGACTAAACTCGAAGGTATGTGAAGCCGTAAAAGAAGAGTTTCTTAAATGGCTAAACGCAGAAATCATCTATCCCATATCTGATAGCCAATGGGTGAGTCCAGTACATGTTGTTCCAAAGAAAGCTAGAGTTATGGTCACGAAGAACAAGAAAGGCGAGGAGATCCAGACATGCCTTCCAACAAAATGAAGAGTTTGCATCGACTAAGGGAAGCTGAACTCCACAACAAAGAAGGACCACTTCCCTCTCCTGTTCATCGACCAAATCCTGGACCGACTAGCAGGTCCAGGATATTCGGGCTATAATCAGATTACAATTCATCCCGATGATCAAGAGACGACGTTCACATTACCCTTTGGCACATTCGCCTTTAGACGCATGCCATTTGGACTGTACAATGCCCCCGCAACCTTTTAACAATGTATGACGGCTATCTTCTTTGACTTTCTTAGCGACAGCTTGGAAGTTTTCATGGACGATTTCTCCATCTTTGGAAACAACTTCGAAAGCTATCTTGCTCACTTGACCAAGATCCTAGAGGTCTATGTCAGGAAATGACTAGTGCTAAGGTGGGAAAAATCCAACTTCATGGTACAGGAGGGATTAGTGCTCAAGCATATCGTTTCGGGCACAGGATTAGAGGTGGACAAGGCCAAGATAGAGGTCATCCAAAACCTCCCTCTATCACGTACCGTTAGAGACTTAAGGAGCTTTCTCGGGCATGTCGACTTCTACCAAAGATTCATACAAGACTTTGCCAAAGTTTCCAAGCCACTCACCAGCCTTCTTTGCAAAGACAAAGACTTTATCATATACGAAGAAGGGAAGCACGCATTCATGATGTTGAAGCATTCACTTATCGAGGCACCTATACTTCAAAGTCCTAATTGGGACTTACCATTCGAGATCATGTGCAACGTCTCGAACTACGTAGTGGGGGAAGTCTTGGGGCAAGGTCTAGACAAGAAACCGACAGCTATCTACTATGCAAGTAAGCCCCTCATCGAATCTCAAATTAACTACACGACTACGGAGAAAGAGCTTCTAGCAGTGGTCTATGCACTCTAGAAGTTCCGGCCTTACATCTTGTGGAGCAACATCATTATCTACACTGATCATGCAACCTTGAAATACTTGCTCTCCAAATAAGAGGCCAAACCACGACTGATAAGATGGGTGCTACTCCTTCAAGAATTTGACTTGGAGATAAAAGACAAGAAGGGTAGTGAAAACTCGGTGGCAGACCACTTATTCCGTCTCCACGTTTCGGGAGGAGGAGACATCGGTGACACATTCCCTGAAGAACATCTTCTTGTCATCTCAAGTCATGCTCCTTGGTATGCACACATCCTGAACTTCATCGTGACTGGATCGATCTGGGAGTATTAGAATAGTCATAAAAAAGATAAGTTCTTCTAAGATCTCAAGTACTATTTTTGGGAAGAACCACTCGTATTCCACCTAGGATACCACCAGATCATCCGAGGATGCATACCAGAGGAGGAGCAAGGAGACATCTCGGCGATGTGTCACTCATCGACGTGCGAAGGACATTTTGCGGCACGTATGACTGCGGACAAAATCCTAAAGAGCAACTTCTATTGGCCCACTATTTTCAAAGATGCCCACTATTTGTATATGGAATGCCTACAGTGTCAAGCGGCATTAAACATCTCCAAGAGAGATGAGATGCCAATGCGATTGATCCTTGAAGTGGAGATCTTTGATCTATGGTGGATAGACTTCTTGGGACCTTTCCCACCTTCTGACGGGAAAGAGTACCTCTTGGTAGCAGTGGATTATGTGTCCAAGTGGGTCGAGGCGATCTCCACCAGGACAAAGGACCATCGGGAGGTGCTTTGATTTGTTACGATATGCATCTTTGCATGGTATGGTTGTCCGAGGGCTATGATTAGCGACAACGGCTCACACTTCAATAATGCTCACTTCCGGGCATTGTTGAAGAAGTACAGAGTACATCGCCGCATGACCACGCCATACCACCCCCATGCAAATGTGCAATTAGAGGTAAGCAACAGAGAAGTCAAGAGTATTCCCAAGAAGAAAATTCGTTTAGATGGAAAAGATTGGGCACACAAGCTTCCCGATATACTATGGGCGTACCAAAGTGCACACAAGACACCCATCGGGATGTCCCCCTTCCTGCTTATCTTCGGGAAAGCCTGCCATCTTTTGGTTGAGCTCTAGCATAGAGCTTATTGGGCCAAAAAAAGCTCAACCTATCACTGGACGAAGCAGGGAAACAACGACTTCTCCAGCTTTAGGAGTTACAAGAGCTGAGGCATGACGCGTACGAGTACGCGGCAATCTACAAAGACAAGACGAAGGCCTTTCACAACCAATACATCCGACGACGATCATTCCAGGTCAACGATAAGGTCTGGCTCTACAATTCTTGCCTCAAGCTCTTTTTCGGGAAGCTACGCTCTAGATTTGATGGTCCTTACGTGGTTCTGGAGTTGTTCGACGGCGGATCAATACTCATCTCCAGCATCAAATCCGGTCAACAATTCAAGGTAAATGGCCATCGTCTCAAGCTATGCCTGACATCAGAGCCACTCGTTCTTGCAGATAAGGTAGATCTGCATCTTCTCAAGCACTCGAGGACGTGACGGTATCACCCTCGACCAATTAGTAGTAGTAGGATTTATTTTAGCTTTGTCTCGCTGAAGACGTTAAACTTAGCGCTCTTGGGAGGCACCCCAAGATTATCTTACCTTTTAGATTTCTTTGTTTTTCAATTTTTATAGATATCAAATAAGAACTACGCTAGGAAGAGGCACACTTGCACGAAATCCCGCGAACGAGCATCACAAATTAATGAGTTTTTCTAACCCTTATTTTCCTCGGTACATTTTCGTATCTTTTTCATGCCATGATTTGGTGCTTTTGCTATCTTTTACATGAGAATGTAGTTTTCATTGAGGGTAATAAAAGATTCTAGTTGGGGGGTGAGGACTTAGAAAAATCTCTACTGTTTTCAAAAATTTAAAAATTCTAAATTCTAAAAACTCCTATTTTTCAAAAATTTGATCTACTCTACCTCACCTTAGAAGTCTTGACATTTAGAGATCCGATCTACTAAAGATGTAGAAGTGAGGGCCTTATAGCCCATGTGATTACATTTTGAGTAATAAAGGTAAATAATCTAGAGATACCATGGATTATACTTAGTGGTTGACTTCTTTGGAGTTGGGTACTTAACAGGCACCAAGGAAAAAGAGTAATCAGAGATTGAAATGCTATTGGATTGAAAAGAAGAGTTTTTTAGAGTAAATAAAATTCCATCCCCTACCTAACATCAGCCAAAACTACTTAGTGTGGGAATTCGTCGATTCTAGACTTTCCTTTTAAAGAGTGCAATGATCCATAATTTCTTAAGGCACCTATATTTTCTTGTTATGCATGTAGTTTTATCTTTTTCCAAAGCAGTCAAGTAGTTACACCACTTTGTTTTAAACTTCACTCATGATAATAACACTCCCAAGTGATTCACACATCCACCACATTTTCCTTATTTCCCTCATATGTACAAATCCCTTCACACTACACGTCATTTGGTACATACTCTCTTCATAAATCCTAAAAACTCCTCCTTATTCTTATATCATTCTTCTAAAAAAATATAAAAAAAATAAGAAGAAAATAAAGAGAAGAAAAGTCAAAAGAAAGAGAGAAATAAGAAGTTACAAGAAGGAAAATAAGTGGGAAAATCTTCTACCATCATCTCTACCACTTCCACCACCATCTCTACCATCTACCCTATCCATCACCATCTACTTCATTTGGGAGTATAATTATCATAAGTGGTACCTTCTTTGTTTTAAAAATCCACTTTGTTTATCTGAATATTTTCTTTTAACCACGATATTCCTTTAGAAATAGTATCTTTTTATTTCCTTTAGCCACCTCACACGATTTATCTCAAAGATAGGAATCCTTTTGAATTGGACTTTTATAAAAGGAAAGCGAGTTGAAGGGAATTCTAAAAATATTAAGTAGCCTCTATTTTGAGGGAAGGAGTGATGTATCTATGGAGAGGGTAAGGAATTACATCCACTCATGAGAGAGTATCTTTTCATCACCACAGCATCGTACCTTAGATATGCTCACGTTGATTACATTTGAGAATTGGACTTGAGCATTAGCCGATGAGCACTACCCTAATATGCACCAAAGAAGTCAACCTAGAGATAGAATCTATATCATTATGGCCTACACTATGAGGAAAACGTAATCATACATGCATATGCTTCACCTTTTTAGTAGTAGGATCAAAGGATGAAAGTATGATGAAGGATATTTTAGAAAAGGATGAAAATGATTAGATGAATATGGTGAGAATGAGAATGATTTATATAAAGATTGGATATGTACATTATTTTCTATTTAAATCCTACAATTTAAGAGAGGACCTATGAATGATATCATCACGAGTTAGAATTATAAATCAGTGAGATTATAGTGTGGAATAATTCAGAAATATAAGGATAATAGGGTTGATGAAAATTATGATATGTGGAGAAGAGAAATGGAGAAGAAGATGATATGTATTGTTTAATAAATATGGATGCTTGTATTATAATTCTGTAACATAGAGAGGAAATATTAGAGATAATATGAATGATTAGTAATATAGATTAATGAATATATGATAAGGATAAATCGTATAGATGAGTATAGGAAGAAGGATAATGCGATTAGATGGGTGAATAGCAAAGATGAAGAGAATATTTGCGAAGATAAGAAGGTAGGATAGGATATTAAATGACTTATATAATGAAGGAGAATAATGTGGAGTATATTAAAGAGGGATATTTTGATGGGTTAGAAATATATATCAGTGGTAAGATGAGTAATGACAGTTCGGATATATGAATGAATGAATGATAGTATGAGTGTAATGCGATGAATGGATAATGGAAGAAATGATGCTACGATTTTGTAATGAGGAATATGGATAGTAAGAGGAATTTCAAGAATGATAGAATGATGATTGGTGACCTAGTATAGTATGAATTTCGGATAATAGTTATAGGGAATAGAGAATAGTGAAGAAGAGGAGAGAATAATGTTGGACTTATGGAGTTAATGGAAGAACTATCGAAAGAAATATGCGAGGATGATGCCTTACTTCGATGTGAAGTAGATGCCTTTGAGATCACTAACGAGACTAAATCGTATGGTCCTTGAATGCACACGACTTAGTGTCAAAATAAAGTCCTAAACTTACCAATTTATGATTAATCAAAGTAATTAATTAGTATAATGGTAATTAAGGGTCGAAACCATGGAGAATTAAGGAAATTTGAGAGATATCTTTGAAATTCGGTCAAATCGGACGATGAAATTAGGTTAGAAATTAGGGAATTTATGATATGAAGAAAGATAACTCAATTTCAAATCCACGGAATCAAAAATCAGATGATTTGGATGAGAATTCGAAGAGTAATCGAAGTTTGAAGTGAGGTGAAATTTTCGTATCGCAAAATGATTAGAAACAGAAATTAAAACTAAATTAAACATAATCTACAATACTAAAAGTAAAATTAACAATAAATGATGAAAGATTAAGATAAAAACACATAATCTAACCCAAATTAGCCTTTGAAATGATCCAATTAATTGCCGGATGCAAGGCTTTTCATTCTGAATTTTTTAAGACAAAAGTGGCATTCAAGATGGGAATTCTTCCAACTCTTTCAATCAAACTTTGAAATTAAACATTCAAGTGAAGCGAAAATGAGTTGCGAGTACACTAGAAAAGATGGCGCGCGAAATGGTTGACTAAACAAGGAGAATTTGATGAAGAATCGTGGGCCTGTTCTTCGTCGCGAAGAACGTCTTTTAAAAGAGGTGAAAATGATTTTCAGCCGTTGGATGAAACGATTATCGCGATGGACGGTCGTGATCAAGCGTCTATCCATCAGAATCCTCGCCTTCGTATCATGAGCGTTCGATCGCTGATGAAGGGCCTAGATATGTTGATGAAGAGATGCTTCGAGTTTTTTTTTCATTGGATTTTAATCCAACGATCATGATTTGATCAGCGGTTCATTGGATGAGTGAATGTGGACCGCTATAATAATCTTGATCGATGGCGAGGATGATTTCACTTAAGTGATAATTGAGCACATGCTTGATTGGGCGATCAGGTGGACCGCGTGTCCACCGAATCCACGCGCACAAAATCATCACAATTAAATCCAATGCTTGAGATTTACCTGAAATAGAAGGTTTAGTCCCACACCGAAGAAATTCAAGATAATCCCACGTTTAAAACGTAGAGCGATTTACGTAGTTAATAATCTGTCTTCCCATAATCAGAAGACCTATATACATATTATAAATACTACATATAGTAAATATAAATAATGCGTCCCCGTGTCACATCTGCGCCACGCAGGCAAGCACGCGTGTCCACATGGCAGAGCCATGTGGCCTTGCGTGCCACGTCACATCCACGTGGGCCCACGCGTAAATTAACCTCTTTTTGCATTTTTTAATTATTTTCAAACATTTAAAAATCGAAAATAAACTTAAATAAAATCAGAAAAATTCTTGAAAATTCTATAAAATTGGAAAAATCACAACTTTCAAAATACAACTCCAAATTAAGTCAAATTTTTTTTTTGTTGGATTAAATATTGAATAATCTATCATTAAAAAAGGTCAAATTATTAAAATAAGAAGAGAATAAATTTTAATTAATTTTATACATTTATGTATTATATAAAATAAATTTATATAAATACATAAATGTTAATAAATATCTTTTCTCTCATATTTTCACTCTTAAAACATGATTATGATCATAAATATAATTAGGATTAAAGATTTTAATGTGTAATTATTTATAATAATCCATAATTTGGTGTATTTTTAGATCATAACATGAATTTACATAAAATGATCGAAATATACTTAAAATATGATAACATGCATATATTTGTAATGATTAATGCCTTAATTTGCATTAATAATTATTTAATTACATGCATAGATAGCATGTTATCAATCACCGAACAGTCCAAGATTTCCTTCGTTATGCTCCTTAACTTGAAGTGGGTGAAAGATGACAGAACAGGAGGGAGAAAAGACTAGGAAGATAGAACTCGAGATGAAGGTTTAGGAAGAGGAAATGGAGGAGACACGGCAACAAGAAGAACACGATGGTAACATTAACCAAAGGAAACGATTAATATCAATAAAAACAACCATTGTTTTCTTTTACAAGTTTTTGTTATATAGAAGTAAAAGAATGGGAGTTACGGTGAAGCGTTACGTCAAGGAAGTTATTTTCCGCAGATGAGCAGTTATGCAAACACTGGAAAGTTTTCTTATCTGTCATGGTGTTCGTGATGAACGTAGAATAATATCTTCAGCCCATGATGAAATTGGCAGTTTTTGGGGATCATAACGATACATACGCAGAGTCTGATTGGGTTAGATGTTTTTCGAAGCTCCTTACTCATCAGTGTGTCCCGTCGTTGTAGCCGTAAGGGATACTGAATGACATTGTTTCACGGTTTCATGGTTGACACATTGACTTGACTTCCTAGCTTTTGAAGTCCTCTGCTCGATCAGCAGTTGACGTCAAAGATCTTCATTTGGGGTGGATCGTAATCGTGATAATATCCATTGGTGAATCTCGACGTCACGGGGAGCTCTTTGATTTCAATATTGAGGCATTGATATGATGCACTGGCGACCCGATTGTTTTGGAAACATCCTGATATCTTGTTGTCTTCTTGCGAGTCTCAGAGGCAAGTTGAAGAGAAGTTTGGGACGGTTGGCGATGAAATGAAGGTAGGAGAGATTCTCTTGGTAAGGTAGAAGAAAGTAGAGACGAGCCATGATAGTGTTGATGAGTCTCCCTTGCTGCAAGTTCTTCAAGCGCTATCTTCTCTTGTGCTCGGGTGACAGTGGTGAATATTCTTCTTTAAGTTGTCTTCAGGGAGACGTTCTTATCTCTTCTCTGTTTTCATATTCACGTGAAGTCCACTAACAGTCTTGCCATGGAGAGTTTCATGTTATCTAATGCTCCTGTAGTGACTGATGGATGAGGTGTGATTGTGTTTTTCTTCACTAATGAAGTTTGATTTCACTTGGACTCCATATCATGGATGAGCAAGATGCTTCATGTGTTCTCCATACTCTTTTGATGATCTAAAGAGAAGAAGTGCGAGCTTGATAACAATATGATGACTTTCCTTTAGCTGAGTTGTCACCCTCTTCATTAACGGTAGGTCTTGCTTCAGATGGGAGGTAATGGGGAGAATAATCTTCTTGACTATCTTCTTCAATGGAAGATTTCTTCAAACTTATTATCAACATCTACAACTCTTCATTCTGATTGGATTCCATAGATGCACAGGTTTATTCATCCATGGGTTTTGTCTTGAATAGAATAAGAATATAGTTTCATGCATGAGTAATAGATCTCTTCTGAACTTTCTATCTATGGGTGGTTTTCAAAGAAAGGGGGAGTTTAATAGCAAAGAGGTTCCTACTGGTGTTCTTGAGATCAATAATTACAATTAAACAAGGTGCCTATGATATAGTGGATATGGATTGGAAATTAAGTTACCTATACCAAGGTAAGGGTGGTTGACTTGGTCCATTCAAAGAATTCTAAGTATTTAAGGATGAAAGTTTAATTTCTTTTGACCGAGTCAATCTTTGGATCAGTATGTAAATGGGGGAGGAGGGAAGGTAATTCCCTTTTGATCTACACTCTCTTTCAATGTTTTAGAGAGGCTTTCTTCCTTCATTTCATGAATGGTGAGTCATAGGTACCTTGTTTAAATAGCTAATCTCAAAAAGTTCAGTAGGAAACATCTTTTTAATTCCCTTTCTTTTGATCAACCGGACATAGTAGTAATGTAGAGGAGATCTATTTATTATGAAAGCAAAATATCTTCAAAGATCAAGGCCTTTATGAAGATAATCAGCAAGAAGACAACTACATCAAAGAGCTTCACGGTTTCTAAAGCTCATGAAGAGCATTTATATGTTGTTAATTATGCTGAAGAAAGCTACCCTCAAAGAAGATCGTCATGAGGATATGTCCTTACCATTGTCCCTCTGAGCAGCATCCCCACGGTGGAAGAAGAAGATAAAAATTTAATCTTCTTACCATCATGAGAGCAATGAAGATATATTAATCTATCTATAAAATCTCTACAACTCTGTCTTTACCGAGCGAACGCCGCTCTTGAAAAGGGTTGAAGCTCCCTCGATTATATTTGCCTACTTCCACGGCTTCTTTCGGCATGGATTCCTTCAAGAAAGAGTATGATATGAAACTCAAAATAATGGTCCCTTCACAGACCGCTTCATCTTCTTCAGGCAAGGTGTCTCCACCTTGACTGATGAGGTGGAGTGCGCGAAACCCAAGTTCACTAACACAGTGACTTACGACCTTAAGCAGAAGTTCGCAGAACTGGCAGAGATAATTGCCGCCCACAAGGATGAAATTTATGAAAGGAGGCCGATGGTGTGGATGAGACCGACTTTTCCGACTTGTCCACGCTGTCGTATAGCCGACTCCGTGGTTCCTGTGATAGCTACAAAGAAGCGCGACTTGTGGAAATTCCCACGATGCTCGTGGCATCACCAACCGTGACAGAAATTACATCGCGAGCTCCACGTCGATTGACGGTCAAAACCGTAAAGAGAACAAGAAGGCTTCCATGAAGAGATGCCTTAACTACTTGTAACCACCTCTCCTATTTGCGGTTAAATTCCACGAAGAGCATTCCACGTCTTCCCTCCTCTCTCCCTCTAAACCTTTAATTCCATAAAAGGGACAATTGTAAACAAAAAAAGGGATGTTGTTATTGATAAATGAGACGTTTCCTTGGTTACTTATATCTGTGTTCATCGTGCTCTTTGTATTCCATTCTCCCTTCCAAAGCCTCATTCCGAGTTCTACCTTCCTTTCTTTTCTTCCCCACTGCTGTCATCTTTCATCCATTTCAAGTTAGGAAGCAAACAGTGATTGTATTGGATCGTGTATTGATTTCAGAAGCATCTACTTCACGTCAAACCCAGGTATCATCTTTTTCTCTAATTTCATGAATGATAGTTCCTATCTTATAACCATAAGTCCAACATTACACTTGCCTTCTTATCTCTTCCCTCTATTATAACTATTATCCAAAAATTATCCTATCTTAGATCACCCCAATCTTAGTTCTATCCATCCGAATTACTCTCCACATTATTCTCCCCTCATTACATAGACTGTGTCACCATTCCATCCAATCTCCCCTCATCGTATTCACATTCATTTTCTTAATCGTATATCCATCTATCTGAATTATTATCCCTCGTGTATTCACTGAATTAATTGACCAATTCATCATAATACCTAACTTGTATCCTCTTACATTATAGAATTAATAAGCTAATTATCCATACTCATTAAATAAAACTAAAACTTATCTATTCTATATCTTATTCGACGCATCCTTAATATTCTCCACTACACTAATCTATTATTTTCAAAACTATCATACATTAATTATTCACCATTATAAGTAAGTATTCCCTCATAGTATCATTCATAGGTCCTCTTTCTTATTGTAGGATTTTGATACACATTTATATTTTATCAATATTATCTTATCTCACCTATCTTTCTATCATCACTATTCATTATCACTCACCTCCTCATATTTATTCCATCTTCTTATACTTATCGTCATCTTCTAAAAATATCCTACATCAAAGATTATATATGAAATTGCTAAAAGACTAGCAATCATATAAGTTGGGGGGTGTGATAACATGCTAATTAGACATGATAATACATGATTATTAATGCATATTAAGGCATACGAGATTTTATTCCTATGCATGTTATCATATTTATGAGTATTTATCTATCATTCTATGAAAATGTCATTATAATCTCAAAATACTTTAATTTAGGGTTAATTATGATGAATTAAGGATAAATAAATTTATAAACCATCTTTACTTGAGATTATAAGTGGTTTTTAAAAGTAAATAATGAGAGAAATCATTTTTATAAACATTTATTTAATTTTCTAATGTTAAAATCTTAAAGAAATGAATGTACTTTTTAAATAGAAATTAAATATTTTGTTATCTATTAAATTTGACTTTATAGAATGATAGATAATTAAATTTCTGATCAAATGAAAGAAATTTAGAATAATTTGGAGTTATATTTTGATCAAATGATAGATTTTTCTAATTAAAAATCAATTTTTGAATTTAATTAAAGCGCGCAGGTGATCTGGCATGATCAGACCGCGATCAACGATCGGGATGAGGTGGCAACATGCCATCGTGAGGAGTGTCCGATCGCACGTGAAATATCAACCGTTGATCTTCACTTAATTGATAAGGAGACGTGGCTAAATCGGGTTCACCAGATCGCATTTAATCTCAGCGTCGATCTCAAAGAGTTATAACGGTCGAGATTAAATCGCAGAAAAATGCATCAGATGCGTTCGATCGCGATCCAATGGCAGGCGTTTCGAGACGTTTAATAACGCGCGGCGACGTGGCTTCGTCTTGAGAGTATGATCGTGATCCAACGGCCATGACTTAACGGTAACGATTCACAATCATGTGTTTCATTAGAGCCGTTGATCCGTTTCATTGGACCATTATGCCCAAATCTCCTATCAATTGAGATGTTCTTCACATTTGTAAAGCATTTGAGAGCAATTCAATCAAACTGAATTGTATAGACACCAAATCTCTTGAGTCTCTTGATCCCAATCGCTTCTAGACTCATTTATGCATCCATGGAGTGGTTAGGATTAAGATTTGGATGATCAACGAGGAAGAAATAAATACATGAACTCCATGATCAAGATTTTCAGATTTTTTATGAAATGACTTGAGTCCGGCGATTAATTGGATCAATTCGATTGTAATCGAGGATTAGAGATCATTTTTTATCCTAGTCTATCGTCTCTTATCATTTAACTTCAGTTTAGATTAGTAATTTCAAGTTAATTTGTGTTTGTTTTCGTTAATTTCACGCTTTCTATTTTCAAAAAATAGCCCTCTCTTCCATCTCCAATTTCTCCGCAAAATCAAAGTCAAATTCAATTATTTTTGATTCCGTGGAATCTTCTTGACGTTCTCTCTCATAAAAACCATTTTCCCCAATTTCTATCATCGATTCATCATCCGATTTGATCAAATTCAAAGAGATCATCAGAAATTTCCCTAATTTCCTTTGGATTCGAACCATATTTACCATTATACCCCTCAATTCGAGTTATTTTCATTAAATTGGTAAGTTTGGACTTTATTTTGACACGAATAAGTGTGCAATTGATGAACACATCGATTCGATCCGTCAGTGCACTCATGAAAGGTTTGATTATTGGCGATAAAAGTAAAAACTTGATTGTCACAATACATCTTCATAGGAGTTTCATCCAAAAGCCAAGCTCTAGGAGTAGTGATTTTGATAAAGGAAAGTTGAGTTGAGGGTAGGGAATGATAATTTAGAAGTACCAATACCAAATTTGAGGAGAATACTGGAATACACATATGAAGATGCGAATAGAGAGATCAACTCTAGGAAGATGAGATAGACTATGATGAATAGATTGTGGAAGTTTTTGCAATTAATGGCAATGAAGAAGTGGATTTTGAAACATTATTAGTGGCAGGAAAGAGCCCTAGTAAGCAGGAAGTGTGAATCAAGCCCTTACACACAAATGGCAATCCAGTTTTTGAGTAAAAGATTATTGTATGTTTTCTGACTTTTGATCCCTTGTTAGATATTTTGCACAAAAGTTACGTCATGTCTCTTGTAGTCATTCAAACCTAATTAGATAACTAAAGCCCAAGACCTTCCAAAAGTTCAATAAGGAAAATAATATCCTATAAAGTTAAAATTTGCCGAGAATAAAAATCATTCGTGGTGCATACACTAGCAAAAAGAAACTTAGGCAGAAAATAAAAAAATTAGTGCAGTACCGAGAATGGTAAATTTGTATTTCAAGATAATTTTTTGGGATATGTTTAGGATATTGGTGACATGAGAACAATTTTTTTTTAATATATCACATTGCTCTATTGAGAATATATTTGGGTACGAGGCAATTCTTTTTGTGGTTTTTCTTGTATCTTTGGACATGATTCTTCTTAATATGTTGTTGAGTAAGTGAAAGTAAAGCTTCATTCAAGAGTGCTAAGATATTATAATAGCTCTTCAGTGTAGATTTGTGATGAGATCAAACTAATATGTATATGTTTGATGTAGTAGTAAATAGAAATCTCAAATTCATTATTTTATAAGTATGATAAGTAAGATAAATTCATACTAAATGCACCATAAATATAATTCATGTGTCCTTACAGCTAGACAACATGAACTTTACTTCTCGGTTTTTCTTTTAATGAAATAATCTCTTGCTCCTTTGAATTTTGCCTGTGCTAGGATGGATATCTCATTGAATCACATGACAATATTTCAGATATGGGCTATACTTTTCTATGTTTTCATTTTCCTTTAAAAAACAGTATTACTATTTAAAACCCAGTTTAGATCTTTAACCCTTGAGCGTTGTATGCTGCTAGGAAGATTTTGGTTAGATCTCATGCCCTAAAGATTGTTCTAAAATTACTGCCCCGAACAAGCTGGAGAAATTTAGCTTTACTAAAGTTACCCCGAGCAGGAGGGTATATTACACCGCAGCGCCCATTCGAAACAGTTGTTCCAGAGGATGCTTCTCCCGAAATTCACGACGTCCATGACAAAATCGAAGGATACAACGGTATACTGAGTGCACACTCTTCAATACAAACTACTTAGGCCCCCAATTTGGTGTTACTGCAGTGAACTCATGTCGATGGTATAAAGCATAACAGAAAAATTGAATACAAGTCCTATTCTCGAACTCTCACAAAAAAGATAGGATACAGAGTCCACAAGCCAACAGTATAATCTTTTAAATCATCTTCACGTGCGACCGCCTCCTGAGTCTCAACTACGAGGCGGACTACGAGGCCGAAAGGGACGCGGAGACCTAGGAGACGGAAACTCATATGTCGCCCATAACACTCGAAATCTCCTCTTCATCTTAGCGGGAAATGCTTCCATATCCTTGATAGGACCGTTAACTGAATGAAGAGGTCCTGGTAACCACAGAACCATAGGTTTTGCAGGAGCTGGACGGGCATTTGAGATGACGAAGAAGCCGTTGAGTACGAGAAGAACAATAAGTGCTATTGTGGCTGGAGAGAGAGTCCGACGGTGTATATGTACGGCCAACAGAGAGGATATCGTAGGCGAGCCCATCTTCTTTTTAGTACGAAGATGAACGAGTTCTTCCCTCCTTTTAAGCTCACCTCGATCTCTCAGTCCTGGCAGCTGACCTGTTCTTAAACGAAAGAGACAGATGTGAATGGGGAACGTGAAAACTTGACTCTCTGATATCAGACGTCGATGCTTCCACGCGTTTTCTCAATTTTCTCCCCTAAAACACTATAACAAGAGCATTGATAAGAATGGTTGCCTTTTTGGACGAGAAGTTCAACGGAAAGTCCACTACCAGCGAAGAAAATGTGACCCGAGCGAAGAAAAGAAGAAATTGAAGGGAAGCTGGATACTGGTCTCTCTTACTGTCAACGCAGTCAACTATCTTTTCCGAACGTCCTTATCAGAATCTTTTACCAAAGAAAATGTGAGATAAAACGTGGAAAACCGGCCTCGACGAGCGAACAGTCAATATCTATCATCAGAAAGTCAAGTTTTCGCGTTTTCATTCAAATCTGTTTCCTCCTCTTGAATGAGTGATCAGTCAACACTCCACCTCTAGACTAGATTTGGAAAAATATTTTGCTTCACCAACCTCCAAATAACATAGACACCGCCAAGATAAGTACAATAACCATAGGTAGACTCTTTCTCTCCACAATAGCACAGATAATAAGCATCTAAATAAGCCTCAATATAAAGATGACCATGTCTTATCTATAAGTGCATTCTTGAGAGCTTGCTTCAAAAAGGCAAGAACTTAGACTGTACTACTCCAACAAACCCCTCTTGGTTCGTGCGCAAACTAACTTAGTAGCCTACAAATAAAAGCAATATCTAGATGAGTTGCAAACTAAGTAATAAAGTTTTCAATCCTCATAAAATTCTGATTAGCATCATTGAGTACGAAAAAGTCATCATCCCAAAAAAATTCACCTGTAATCAATAGGCAATACATAATGGTTTGCTGCTTAAAAGACAATTTTATTGAAGCAAGTTCAACACATATTTGCATTAGGATAATGTTATCATGTCCAGATGGGTAAACAAACTAAATGTCCAAAACATACATTCGCTTCACTGTATCCTTAACGATAAATTGATTTTGAAGATAGTCTTTCACTTGAGAAATGCCATCACAATAGCTCCATGCCAATAAAATTATCAGCATATTCTACTAAAGAAACACATCAGTAGTACTATGCTTGATGAAAATAGATCAACTCATTGCACACCTCTTGAAATCTAGAGCAGCCAGTATCCGGTTGAATTTCCCAAACAAAGCCCATAGACTTTTCTTGAGGCCATAAATAGTTCACTTAAGCTTGTAAACTTTGACAAACTCTTTTTAAGCTACATACCTTAGAGGTATTTGCATAAACAGTTGATTTGTAAGATCTTTGCTACCAAATGGAACTCTTCACGTTGAGAAGATTAAATCAGATTGACATGATCGAATCCCTTGATGAAATTATCAATTTACCAAAAGTGGGCCTCAACTGACTTGCAATCAAGGACTAGATATCAATCAAGGCAATGTTCAAATTAAGCTTGATCCTCGAACTGATCGCCAATCAGATTGAAGAATGTTTTTTTTTCAATTTTCAAAGTGGGCCTCAATAGACTTCATTCATTTCTTTTATATTTATTATAGTTTTCTGTGAATTTTAAGAGCAGATCATCGATTAGATCAACAATCATTTCCTCGATCATGCTGACAATGAAATAGAGGGGGTCTCAATCAAATATTGATCAGATTGGGTGAGTGATCGACACCCTTGTAACAATCGTCAATTCTAGGCAACTCACTAATCAAGAGGATTGATCAACATAAACATTGATATCAATCCCTTTGATACAAATCGGATCACAGTTCTATATACACCATTGGTAATCATGAATATCTGATACCTCTTTCTGCCAACATCAAGTGTCATCTAGCGCGTCAATTTGTATTAAGTTCATCATATTTCTTTATATTTTTCATTCTTTTGCTAAAACAATTCAACAACATAAAAATGTGATTAAAAATGGACACAAAATGAGGGTTAGAAGAAGGATAACAAGAAATTCAAAATCCACGGATGTGCATAAATAGAAGCAAATGTAAATTTTCCACCGTAGGTGATGTCAAGGATTAACTTTTGTTACTTGAGTCCTTGGCCTTGAGACCTTAACCGTATAAGATTTCAATGATCTACACATTCTTAAGGCTACTCAATAAGAATGCATTGAAAAACAGATTTCCCCTGACCCAAGTCAGAATAAAATTTTTTTTGAATATATCACCTTGCTCAATTGAGAATATATTTGGGTATAAGGGCATTCCTCTTGCGATTTTGATGAACTCGATTACGCGTGTTTTCCGTCATTGTTGTGTATCAATTTCATGCAAAAAAAATTCCTTACTTAGTATAGCGTAAGCAAGGGTCGAATCCACAAGGAGCTGAGGTAATGAGATTGGACGTAAATGGGGCATGTAGAGATGAATATGAGTGATAATTTTTCAGTTTCTTTTTTAATTAAGAGAGAAATATGAATTCCAATAGAAAAACAATGTAGAAAGAAATGCAATGGGGATGAGATGATGACAAGGTGAGAAGAGTGGTCAGCAGTAGCGACAGATCGACGAATCGATGTGCAGTGATAGGGAGAGAGAGTTGCAAGAGTCGATGATGTCAAAGGCACTACATTAAAAGAAAATAAAAAATAAAAATAAAAGGAAAATACAAATTTACTGTTTATGGAGATGAACACAAGCAAGAACTCAATCCGGATCGTCACACAAACTCTGTCGCGATGCCCGTCCTAGGCCAGCTGATGCTCAATCCGCTTCGATCGCAATGCTAGCTTGATTTCTTCTCCACCACAAGATTGAGCATAAATAAATGATCTCCTTGGTCCTTGACCTCCCCTTCTCTTCCTTCTGGTAGCCTAATGCTAAGAGAGAGCCAAAAAAACAAGAGAGGAGAGAGAAAATAGTGCCTTATATAGAGAGAGTCTTTTAGGTTTCTAGGTGACCAAGGGTGGAGATCTTTCACTCTTATGATCAAGGGTGGAGATGCACCACCCCAAGGACGTCCAAGGGTGTGGTTTTAATGAAAAAAATCTCTTGCTCTTTTTAATTTTGCTTGTGCTCGGATGGATATCTCATTGAATCACATGACAATATTTCTGATATGGATTGTACTTTTCTATGTTTTCATTTTCCCCTAAAAAACTGTATTACTAATTGAAACTCAGTTTAGATCTTTAATACTAGATTCATATTCCCTTTCGAATCGTTCTGCCTGATCAAATTGAAGATTTTTTCCTGCACTGTGTATGAAGATTTTTTTCTGCACTGTGTATTATTTTTCAAACACTTACTACAAAATAATGTATCATACCACGATATTTTTATGAAATATATTATGAATACCTTTTTATTCACAATGTAGAAAATGAGATATCGTGAACTTATATTGAAACTGAGAAATATATATATTTATAGATATATGCACAATAGTCAATCGTCAAACATCTAAATTTTTACCAACTTAATAGAAATTAATAAATCAATACTTATGTGGGAGATAATTATTTCACAAATAAATGTAGTCTTTTCTAACATGTTTTCTCTATATAAAGTTATGTGTTGTGTTATAGTTGCACAGATTGTGCTTGTAAGAAATGGTTTTTGCATATATAAAGGAGAAAAAAATAATGAATATGACTTTCAATTAGGTACAATGTTATTTCAGGTTAATTTGTTTCCAAGAAAGAATGAAGGTATAGCTTGGCTTCACCCCATTCAAGTTATCATTCCAAGTAATGTTGCAATTGTGTAGAGTAAATTATTTGTTGTTGAAATTATAAATAGTAGCTATCCGTATTGGAGTGCTAATGATATAATGTGGAACGGAGAAACTTGATTGCAAAAATTTACCGACCTATGTGGATACCCAATAATTGGCATCTTCCACCTCTGGCTTTCGACATTGAGAGTTCTTGTAAAAGCGATCAGAGGAAGGGAATAAATGGAGAAAATGCAAAAAAGAATAGAATGAAGTAAGTTATTATGTTATGCTCCTCATTATTGCACTAATCAGATATCATGCTCCCCATCTCAGGATAACATTTATGGACTGCGGTGTTTTTAACCTGATTTTTGTTTGAATACAGCCATTATCTTGAAAATGGGTTTCTAATCAGATATCACGCTCGTCATCTTACTAGAAAATTACGGATGGCTTACTTTATATTTTGTGAAATATTCCTCTAAGAAAAACACTATTTATTTAATGCTTTTTCATAAAGTGTTTAAACGCAGTGGACAGTCCCGATCCAGTTGAAATAAACTGGCACAACCTTATGGCAACAAGCGTCTACTAGATTTAGACAGATTCTGGTTTATTCAACGTGGCATTTCATGACCCTTCTCGAACAAGGCATATATCAAAACTGATCACCCGTTACTTGTTAATCAGAAGTCATATTTCTTTTTGTGTTTAGCAGCGAATGAAACGACATCAGTTTGCTTTGTACCGTCTTTTCTAGTCATTCAAGAATATGCTGCTAGGAAGATTTTGGTTAGATCTCATGTCCTAAAGATTGTTCTAAAATAACTGCTACGAACAAACTTGAGAATTTTAGCTAGTAGGTTATCTGTTACACAGTATTGCCCATTCGAGACAGTTGTTCCGGAGAATGCTTCTCCCGAAATTCACGACGTCCATGATAAAATCAAAGGATACAACGGTATACTGAGTGCACACTCTTTAATAGAAACTACTTAGGCCCCAATTTTGTGTTACTGCGGTGAATTCATGTCGATGGTATAAAGCATAACAGAAAAATTGAATGCATGTCCTATTCTCGAACGGTCGCAGAAAAGATAGGACAGAGTCCACGAGCCAACAGTATAATCTTTTGTATCATCTCCAAATAGCCGGGGGCGGAGTACCTAGAATAAAATTTGGGGGGCGAGCCATAGGAGACGAAGTCGCATACGTCGCATCCGTCGCCTGTAACACTCGAAATCTCCTCTTCATCTTAGCGGGAATAGCTTCCATATCCCTGATAGGACCGTTAACCGCATCAAGAGGTCCTCGCAACAACAGAACCATAGGTTTTGCAGGAGCTGGACGGGCATTTGAGATGACGAAGAAGCCGTTGAGTAAGAGGAGAACAGTAAGTGCTATTGTGGCTGGAGAGAGAGTCCGGCGGTGTATATGTACGGCCAACAGAGAGGATATCGTAGGCGAGCCCATCTTCTTTTTATTACGATGATGAACGAGTTCTTCCCACCTTTTAAACTCACCTCAATCTCTCAGTCTTGGCAGCTGACCTGTTCTTAAACGAAAGAAACAGATGTGAATGGGGAACGTGAAAACTTGACTCTTTGATGTCAGACGTTGATGCTTCCACGCGTTTTCTCAATTTTCTCCCCTAAAACACAATAAAAGAGCATTGATAAGAATGGTTGACTTTTTGGACGAGAAGTTCAAGGGAAAGTCCACTACCCGCGAAGCAAATGTGACCCGAGCGAAGAAAAGAAAATAATCGAAGGGAAGGTCCAGGACACTGGTCTCTCTCACTGTCAACGCAGTCAACTATTTTTTTTCCGAACGTCCTTATCAGAATCTTTTACCAAAGAAAATGTGAGATAAAACGTGGAAAACCAGCGCTCGACGAGCGAACAGTCAATATCTAACATCAGAAAGTCAAGTTTTCGCGTTTTCCATTCAAATCTGTTTCCTCCTCTTGAATGAGTGATCAGTCAACACTCCACCTCTAGACTAGATTTGGAAAAATATTTTGCTTCACCAACCTCCAAATAACATAGACACCACCAAGACAAGTACAATAACCATATGTAGACTCTTTCTCTGTTATCATATTTTTTCAGTATATATCAATAGTTTTATGAAAGTTAAGTTATAATCTCAAAATGCACTAATTTAGGGATAATTATGATAAATTTAGAGAAATATTTATGATTAGATTAACTCAATTTTTTATTTGAGATTATAATTAGGTTTTAATGTTAAATACTAAGTGAAAATACTTTTTATACACTCATTTACTTTTCTGAATTTTATTTTCTAAGAGAAATAAGTGTATTTTTCAACTAAAATTTTATTCTCTTGTTATTTATTAAATTTGAATTTTTAGAATGATAGATAATTTTATTGCTGATCCAAAAAAATAAATTTGGATTAATTTGGAGTTGTATTTTAAAATTTATCAATTTTTTAAAAGTTATCAATTCTTCTCTTTTTCATGTGCAGGTGGCGTGGCGACATGTGAAGCATTTGATCGTGCGATTTAATCGCTATCATCAATCGTCATTTAAGTGAGAGGGTATGCAGTGCACTCTAATGTGTCAACGAATCATTTTAAAATAGTTTAATCTCAGCTTTTCATCTATTGAGTTATAACAGTTGAGATTAAAACCGTTTGGTGGACTCCATGGACACATGGACGCATCTCGAGCGTCACGCGTGAAGATTGAATGGCTGGCATTTCACGACGTTTCTTGTTCATGCGCGACAAGGTAAAGTCTCAGCAATTCATCTTCAATCCAATGGACGTGATTTAAACGTAACGATTCGTATCTAAGCATTTTATCAGAGCCATTGATCAAAAATTAAATCCTAGATCCAACGGTTACGCCCAAATCTCCCTATAAATACCCATTATCTTCAACAAGGTACAACATTCTTAGATATTTCGAGTAAATCAATATATTTAGACAACTTAGTCATTAAATCTCTTGATTTCTTCCTCTTCTAGACTCATTTCCACGTCCCGAGAGTGTTTGAAATCAAGATTTCCTAAAAAGAATAGGGAGAAATTCCTTTTTGAATGCCGACGATCGCCTTCAAAATTGCAGAACAAAAAGCCTTTGATCTGGCAATTAGTTAGATCATTTTGAGTGCTATCTTTGGTTAGAATTCATGTTTTCCTCTAACCATTCATCTTGTACCATTGTCTTTTAATTTTGAATCGTTTATAAGGTTAATTTTTAATTTCATTTCATTTTTTCTCTCTCCTTGCGATCGATTTTCTATCTAATTTTTGTTTTTTGATTTCTCCGTGAATCTTGATCCAAATCGAGTGATTTTTATTCTATGGATTTGTCGTTGAGTTCTCTTTCTAAATCTACTAAAATCCATAATTTCTCACCTCAATTGTTGACTGACTTGATCAAATTTTGAAGAACACCTCAAAAATGCCTTAATTCTCTATTTTGGAACTTGTTTTGACACATCTCTGCATGTACTTGATGACCTCATCGATTTGTCTTGTTAACTTACTATGCCTCTAGGTGCTTAGTATGAATTACAAGTGGTGAAGCCACCAAAAGATGGTTATAAGAAATGAAATTCGATATAGGGCATTGGGTACAAAAATATTTCCCTTTGGGAAGGGAAATAGAACATTGTGAATTTATTTTGGGCAAAGGTTCTATATCTGGTGATGATAAATATAGTAAAGACAAATCTAGAGGTGTCATACTAAAATTGAAGAAGTAGAATTAAGATGATCTAAAATTAAGCTTTGTACTAGTATACATGAAACTTTTCATACAAGTGGTATAGCAAGAACTGCGAGAGTTGAGTTGCATAGAATTTAATGTTAGGTCTAATCTCTATTAAGTGGACATAGTTTTGTATTATTGTGGATAGCTATCATTTAATCCCATTAAGTGATTCAGTTATGTGAAATGAGGGATTAAGATAATTTATTTCTGTGTGTGGAGGTTAATTATGTCTAGACGCAATTAAATCATTTATTAGTGAAATTCCCCAATGAGATGGTGAAATTACTAAGAGGGAGGGGGGTGAATTAGTTTATTTTTAATATTTATGTTTTCTAATCCATTTTTGAATTCGTTAATTATCACTGAACTTTATCACGTCACTCATAGGCCAGATTTTTTTATACTAAACAAGGCATCCAAACCCCTCGCGCCAGTCCTAGGAGGAGACAGTCCTCCCATAGTTACTCCTCACCGGGTTAATCCCCTAGTAGCAACTGCTAGCTGGCCGGGATAATTGGATCAAAAGTTCTAACATGATCTTTTGATCTGACTCACTCACACTTTCGGTTAGTAACCTTACTTTGTCGTCGTCCTTTGGTACCCTCTACTCGTCCCATCTCCCAGGCCAACTCCCAGAGCTCCACACACTGATCCCTACTCTCTTTCGGGTTGGCATGCCCCTCTTAATCACCAAGTCTCGGCACCGATCCACGCACGCACCAAGTAAGTCGCTCGTCCTCGAGTCCGAATAATCCTGCAAGATGAAGAACAAATATGCCTCAAGTTGGCTTTCTAGTCAACTCCCTAGAGTCGTCCCAACTCACTAGGATTCCCAAGGAATCTCCCCCTTTCCCTCGCGCGTAAGTACGATTCACCTAGAGTCGACGCAAAGTGTGACGATATGTCTAGTTATCCTAGTACTTTAACTAAACTTATAAAATAGAAAGCTATAATGAAAATACAAAAATAAACTAAACCAATCACAACAAACAATAACAAGTAATGTAATTATGATATGCGAAAAAAAAGATATTTTAAAGCCTTCTTAGAAATAAAACAAATTAAGATAACCCCCTGACTTTTTGACTTTCTAACTTTGACTTTTAATTTCTACAGTGGACATTGACTTTCTAACTTTTGACTTCAGACTTTGACTTTCTATTGACTTTGACTTCTGTTGACTTTGACATTCTATGGTTGACTTTGACTTTCTACAATTGACTTTGACTTTTTGCAATTGACTTTGACTTTTTGTCTTGACTTTGACTTTCTAACTTCTGACTTCCTACAATTGAGTTTGACTTTTTGCAGTTCACTTTGACTTTCTGTCTTGACTTTGACTCTTGCGGTCTTCTCCCTTGAATGTATAAAAGAAATGCAACGATACAAGCACCTATCCCTTAAAATTAAATACCGTTAATCTCACCTTGAAAGGGAATCACTAACTTGAAAGTTTATGATTAATTGAAATACCAACAAAAATTTACGCGATATATATGTAAATATTTATACCTATAAGTGTTGCTAAATAGGATCTCAAATTAAACCAAGCTACAATCAAAAAACACTTAATAAATGCAGTTAAATAAAACACTTTAAAAAGTAAATTATGTATGACCTGACCAAATTAAATTTACAACAAGGATCTATTTGTTTGATTAAGAATAAAAGAGGCCAGAAGAATGAAAATAGACAGAAGACCGAAGATAATAATCCAAATAAATCTAAGACACCAAAACTATAAACTAGCTATTAAGAATAAAATGAAGGCAGAAGATAGAAAAATACTAATACACTAAACAAAAACACAAAAGATATAGACTAGAGATCAAAAATATGAAGACAGAAAAATAAGAACACACTAAATAAAAACATAAGATATAAACTAGAGATAAAAAATATGGAGACAAAAAATACGAACGAATTTGTGGATATAAGAAGGAGATATCAAAGACGAGAATAACACTAATTCTAAGACACTTAAATTGGAAAATTAAGAAATAAATCACAAGATATATTCTTAACAAAAAAGAAACGTGATGGGAAATCAAGAAATTCAGAAAACACCACAGAGAGATTTGAGAGAGGAGATTGGAAATCTCTAAAATCGTTTAATGATAGATTGAAGAAAAATAACAAAAACCAACACGAAAAATTGAAATATATACCAAAATAAAACTATCGAATCTACACCGAAAAGAGAGAAACCGTAATTCAACTTAAGCCACCTGAAATCAAAATCCAACCAAGAATAAAAACATACACAAAATTTAGAAAACCGATTTTACGAACCACACAAATCCAAAAATAAACACAAAAGATTAAAACATATTTCAGAAAGAGGAGTCATTGAAGAGCAAACTTCTGGTGGAAGGAGATGTAGTCGCCTCCTTTTCAATCTCGCTAAAGATTGCACTTTCTTCTTGAGCTTTTTCCTTTCGTAATTGCCTTCGTTTTCTCGTCAGTGGAGAGAGAAAATCGCTAGAGCAAACCCTTGTCTTGTTTTTTCTTCTATCTGAAAATGAGAGAGTTAGAGAGAACTTTATAATTGGCTTTTTATCGGGGTTTTGGGCATATTCACAATTCTTAACACTACCTGAAAATGAAATAAACAAAAATAGTTAGATATAGGGTTTGACCGTTCAGATACCAATATCGAATACTAGTATCTGATACGGTAACGGTATCTGGTACTATTAGCGTCCTAAACGGTGTCGATACCGGATATCAATATCCAGGGAAAAGAACATGGAAAAGAGCTGAGTAGTCAACGGAGAGAGAAACTCAAAAACTAATTAGAGGGAGAACCATTGGAGTTCTTACCTTCAGTAAGCAACAGGGACGATTCCAACGCGGTACTGAGCGATCTGCTGGAAAACAGGTAGAGAGATATCAAAGTAAAAAAATTACTTCTTCGAATGGGAGAGCACTGTTCGCGAGGCATTTTTCTTACCGCCAAGACCACTTTCTTCAGAACTTCTCTTTCTCTCTCTCTACGCATCTTCTCATCGTGTACCCCTCGTCAACCACGAGGTTTCGCCCGTTGACGTACCTACACTCCTCGCTTGCAAGGAACAGCACTGCCTTGGCAATGTCTTCCGGTTTAGCATCCATTCCAAGTGCTCAGAGAGTTAACAGAGAAGCCACGAGGTGCGGAGAAACGCAGTTCACTCGCACTCCCCGGCGGCCAAGATCTACGGCGGCGTCCTTTGTCAGGCCCACTACTGCGTGCTTGGAAGTCGTGTAATGGGCCACAGTCATCCCTGCCATGACCGAAGCTCCGCTGGTGGTGTTGATGATGTTGCCTCTGTCGGCCGAGATCATGGCTCGTGTTGCATGCTTGATACCAAGGAATACGCCCATCACGTTTACGGCCAAGACTTTCTGTACGTCACAAGTCTCGATGTCGGGAAACGGGCGGTAGCGCGTGATGGTACCAGCGTTGTTGACCATGACGTTGAGCCAGCCATGAGACTTGACGGCGGTCTCCACGGCAGCCTGGACGTTTGCCTTGTTGGAGATGTCGCAACGTATGTAGGAAGCGATCCCGCCGTTGGCGCTGATGTAGTTGCAGACTTGTCAGCCTTTGTCATTCTGGATGTCGGCCATGATGATCTTTGCGTCGTGGCGAGTGAATAGTCTGGGGTGCTCTCGCTGATGCCGCTTGGGCCGCCTGTGATGATTGCTACCTTCCCCTTCAGTCTGCAACCGAGACGAATTCTCACTATAAACATGTAAGAATGGAGGAAACAAGGACAAGGAACGGTTCATACCGTCTCGTCGAGGAGGAGAGTGATAACGTGCTATTTTTACATTAATTTACATGATTATTAATACAATTAAATGCATTAATTATTCCAAATACATGCATGTTATCATATTTTAAGTATATTTCTATCATTTTGTGTTATTTCATGTTATGATCTAAAAATACACTAATTTATGGATTATCATACCTAATTAAATATAATAATCTTGAATCCTAATTAGAATTGAGATCATAATCATGTTTTGAAAATGAAAAGATAAGAGAAAGATCTTTATTAACATTTATGTATTTTTTATAAAGTTATTTTATAAGATACATAAATGTATTAAATTAATTAAAAATCATTCTCTTATTATTTTAATAATTTGACTTTTTATAATGATAATTATTCAATTTCTTATCCAACAAAACAAATTTGAACTAATTTGGAGTTATATTTTGAAAGTTATGATTTCTCTAATTTTTTAGAATTTGCTAGAATTTTTCTGAATTTATTTAGATTTATTTTCGATTTTTAAAGCTATTTAAAATCAATAAAAATATTGCAAAAAGGGGGTATTTTTCGCGCGAGTACACGTGGATGCGACGTGGCACTCAGGGCCACGTGGCAGCGCCACGTGGACACGCGCGAGTGCCTGCGTGGCACGGATGTGACATATATTCATATTTTACTTGTATTAGTATGGTTATAGTACATATAAGCATCCATATATTGGATTTAAGCTAACCGCATAATACGTTTCTTCTTATATACCTGTCTCCTCTCTTAAATTCCTTCTGTGTGGGACTATTACTCCTTCGTTTGCCTTGTATGCAGGACGGGTGGTACATCGTGGAGCGTCGGATGAGAAGCTCTATTAATGAAGCGCGTCGATGCGGTGGACACGAGGTCCACCTAATCACGATCAACACACATGCTTAAATAGACTTTAAGTGATAGCATCCGAGCCGTCCATCGCTAGTTATAATGGATGAGGTCTATCGGGATCAGTGGATCCATCAAGATATCGCGATTGCTGGATTTAAATCCAACGGGCAATCGAAAGTGATGCACTCCTTCTTCTTAAGATGGAATTAAATCTCAACTGTTCATTAGGATCGAGCGGTCATAAAGCTAAAGTGATGATTCGCCCAAAGGACGTCTCATCGTGACCGTTGATCGCGATGAGCCCGTGAGATCAATGGCCACGCCTTTTTCTTACATCTTTAAATGTTATTCTTTGTGACGGAAAGAGGCACACGTGATTTTTTGAGAAATTCCTTTTGTTTAGACCACCATTTCATGTGCCGTTTGTTTCTTGGTGTTCTTGATGCATTTCCGCATCCATTGAATGCTTGAAATCAAACTTTGATCGAGAGATAAGGAAGAAATCACATCTTGAACTTCAATTTTCATCTTCGGAAACTCGGAATGAAAAGCCATGCATCCCGCGATTAATTGGATCATTTTGAAGGCTAATTTGGGTTACATTGCATTTTTTTCATCTTAATCTTTCATCATTTAGTGTTAATTTTACATTTTAAATCGTAGATAAAGTTTAATTTCATTTTAATTTTGGTTTTTAATTATTTTTGCGACACGAATTTTCTCCTAACTTAAAACTTCGATTACTCAGCGAATTCTAATCCAAATCACCTGATTTTTGATTCTGTGGAATCGCAATTGAGTTATCTTTCTTAATATACTAAAATGCCCAATTTCTAATCTCAATTCGTCATCCGATTTAACTGAATTTCGAAGATATATCTCAAATTTCCCTAATTCTCTGTGGATTCGACCCTTAATTACCATTATACTAATTAATTAAATTGATTAATCATAAATTGGTAAGTTTAGGACTTTTTTTTGACACTCAATCGTGTGTATTCAACGACCATATGATTTAGTATTGTCAGATAGCACATGGGAGATCGTCATGGCGAGTTCAGAAAGAAAATTGGAGATTCGTTCATGCATCCTCTTCTCCCGATACTATCATCCACTACCGTCATCCAATACCATCATCCGGTACCGGAACGGTACTGTTAACATCTAGTACCGCACCGGAACTCCAAAACTGGATGACGGTATCGAATGATGGTACTGGATGACGTATCGAATGACGGTAGTCAAACCCTAGTTAGATAGTATTTTGTTAAGAAATAATAAAGTAATACATGAAGATATATAAGAAACCATTTTAATAATTCTTCCCTCTTTGTCATGGATGAAACACAATGGCATGTTTTTATCACAATGTTTTGATATAAAACTAAGCATATAAATTAAACATAATGGAATTAATAAGTTCTTATTAAACATAATAGGTTATATGGAGGAACTAATAAGTTCATATTCAATTGTTTTAATAGCATATTAGAAAATAGGTAATCTAGATCTTATTTGTAGCAACGTCTGCATTCTAAAGTCGGCGTGGGTCAGTCTATCAATCTACCAATCCATCAGTACTTGCACTAATACAAACATACCCTACTCAAATCATTTTGAAAAAAAGCTTTTAATCAAAATCTAAAAACTTCTTAATATAATATTTCATAAACATTAAGAATACACCTAGGTAAATTATCAAACTTAGGTTAAACTAACAATTAGTCATTAATGGGCTGATTAATTAATGATGAGAGGCTAAGCTCTCCTCACTATCTATATATAGGAGGCGATAGTCCTCGTGAGTAACCTAATGCTTACAACCCTCTAGATAGATTCCAATTTCTTCTAGAGATCAGGAGATTATCTTGGGGATATTAAGAAGGCTATTCTCCACTTCAAAAATCTAGAATGATGAAGAATCATCTCATGAATCTAGGTACGAGTTTACTTCTATTTTATTTAACCGAATATGCTGGTGAATCATGATGCAAACTCAAGTTCTATCAATTGGTATCAGAGCCAATCTATGCATCTATTCATTAGGATGATCATATAATTTCTATCTATTCATTGGGATATTTAGATATTTCTATTCTCTGTCTCAATGAAATTCAGAAGAATTGTTCATCGGATCTTCTAGAATTTCATTATGAAGTTCATTTGATTGTTTTCTCTTGTTAAACCTATCAAGTTGAAGTTTTTTTTAAAATTCAATCATCAAGTAGTTTTTACACATTAGCGAAACAAAATTCAATTATCGGGTTGAAAAAAGGACTCAAGTAGAGAAAGGAAATTTCATTATTGAAATTCTACAAAGTTTTTTTTAAAGAACAAAGTTCATTGTTTTGAAGAAGAACAAAAAAAATGAACACAATAATTGGTCAACCCTCCTTGATGTATAGCGAGAAGATGTCTCGAAACCTCTTCATAGACCCTTTTCGAGAGATTCTCTGCTTTGATGAAGCGTAGGGACGTGAAGAGGAACCATTAGAGAAGAAGAGGAAGATTAAAAAGAAAAATTTTTCCTCTTATGTCTAACGAAACGACTCCACATGGTCACTGAATACACGGAGATAAGCATCAAAATAATGTTCCAAACTCACCAATTTTAAATATTAAAAACGAATTAAGGAGTTTAGTGGTAAATAAGGATCGAATCCACAAAGAATTAATGTATGTTCGACGTATTCTTTCAAATTCGATCAGATCAGACAATGAAATGAGAGATTTTGATAGATTTTAAAATAGAACTCAAAGATGAATCCACGGAATTAAAAATTACTAGATTTGGATCAAGATTTGTGGAGAAATCAAAGAGCAAATTAGGTAGAAATTTCCAAACGCAAAGAGAGCAAAATTTGAAATAAAATCTAAAATTATCCTAATCTAAATCACAATCTAATGATATAGGATGAAAGATTAAGAGGAAAACACATAATTTAATCTGAGATAGCAATCGAAATGATCTAATTGATTGTCAGATCAAAGGCTTTTCATTCCGTGACTTTGAAGACAATCATCGGCGTTCAAGAGGCAAATTTTCCCTATTCTTTTGCTGAAATCCTACTTTCAACTGATCCATGGACAAGGAAATGTATCTACGAGAAGAGGAAAGCAAGAGATTCAAGGATGGTGGTGTCTAGACACTTAGATTAATCGAAAACATCCAACAATACATTTTTTGTCGAAGAACATGTGTATAAATAGGCAAATTTGGGCGAAACTGTCGGATTTGGCGTTTCATCTTAGATCAATGGCTCTGATGAAATGCTTGGATGAACATCAAACGGTTAAGTCATTTCTGTTTGATCAAAGATGAACCGCTGAGATTTGGCAACGTCGCTCGTGAAGAAGAAAAGCGTTAAACGCTTGATGTTCGATCTTCATTTAACGTTTCGCATGCATCCACATGTCCACGGGGTCCACCGAACGGTTATAATCTCAGCCATTATAACTCCTTTGATGAATGGCTGAGAGTAAACTAGTTCAAAACAATTTATCGATGAATCACAATGTCGTCACGTACCCCTTAAGTGGCGATTGACGATCACAATTGAATTGCTCGATCAGATGCTCCACATGTCACCAAGTCACATGCAAGTAAAAACAGAAGCAAATAGTCCCACATGACAAAAATGAAAGAGAATGCACTAGTATATAAGTCCTATCTATATATTGAGATAACAAAAATCCTTACAAGGGTCCTATCTCCCATTTATACACACACATACAAGCACACATGCACCCGTGTGCGACACGTGGCATTCTCATACGATGCCACATGATGCAATAGTTTTGTTTACGACATGTCAGCTGCCACATCAGCACGTGATAATAGCATAATTTTTTCTTCATTTTAATTCAAATTAAATTGAATTAAATGCATAAAAAATTCAGAAAAATTCCAAAAAAATCCCTTAAAATTCAAAAATTCATAACTTTCAAAAGACAACTCCAAATTAATCCAAATTTGTTTTGTTAGATTAGAAATTAAATAAGTTAAATTATTTAAATACCAAGAGAATTATTTTTATTTTAAAAATACACTCATTTTACTTATAAATTAAAACTTAAAAAATAAATGACTATATAAAAAGTATTTTTCTCTTATTATTTAACATTAAAACCAAATTATAATATCAAATATAGGTGGGAATAATCTACTCTAAAATATATTATTTAAGAATGCATAATTATCCCTAAAATAGTGCATGTTGAGATTAGAACTTAAAATTACATAAAATGATAGATATGCACTCAAAGGATGATAACATGCATCACAATGAAATGTTATACCTTAATTTGTATTAATAATCATATAATTGCATGTTAAAATTACATCTAATCAATGTCTCATCATCCCATGGGATTTCTTTCAACAAATCCACGACCTCTAGAACCTTATCTTAGAAGTATTTGGTTTTTTTTATTCCATCTTCTTTTATTCAATTGCAATCTTCTTGCGATTCAAGTCTGTGACAATCCGATAAGTCGGTGATTCGCCCAAAAAAATTCAATGAAACCATCAAATATGGGGGTAATCGAACCTCTTAGAATTACGAGAAGTGGTGGGTGAAATAATTTCTTGCCGCCACACCGCCTCCGAAAGTTTTCTATGAGCATCGAGAATCACCGTGTTCAGCTATTTTTTGATTTCGTAGAAAAAAGAGAAGATAGAATGTTGCTCCAGCTGGCAATTGGAGGCATTGAACACATTGGAATCATTGTAGAAATCACCGCAATCACTGGAATAGGAGACGACGTCATTGATTTCGCTGAAATCACCACTACATTCCACCAAAATCAATGTCATCTTTCGGGGACCTGTTCAAATGAAGAACACAGAAAACAAGGGAAGATAGAAGAAGATGATGAAGAAAGAGAAAGATAAAGAGCTTAGGGCCCGTTTTTTAAATCGGCCCAATAAGCTCAAACAGCGCCAATTTTTACCTTAACAAATTGGCCCAAAGAGGTAAAAAGGGCCAATTTTTGGGTGAAATCAGCCCAATAACTGTCAAGAGGGCCAATTTTCATTTTAAAAATTGGCCCAATAAGCTATAATTGGGCCGATATTATCTAAAATATTGGCCCAATAAGGTAAAATAGGGACTAGTTTTTAGCCCAATACAAAAAAATAGGGCCAATTTTAGGCCTAATAAGGTTTTATAAAACCTAGAAGGAGTTAGTTTAAGGCCCTTATCAATTTCCAAAGCCTAAAAAGGGCTAATAGGCCCGATAATACTAGGCTAGACTAAAAGAAAGAGAAGAGATTTCTCACTTTTCAAATTATATACATATCTATGATTGTGGACTTTTAGATTTAAGCAACATCCTACAAAAGTGGGCTATCTTGTTTAGATCTTTTATTCCAAATCTTAGATGGAGCATGTATATTTATGTCAGCTCTAGCCAACCAAAAGGTAGGCAACGGTCGCACGAAATTATACATACTCGTGAGAATTGTCATGTGACAAGTATTCATTAATTTGTTCATTGTGAATGGTAAAGCAGTCAAAAGATATCTTACATTTTGACATGAACTTATTGTCAATGACATTCATCACATCCAGATGTCGCTAGAAATTGATGTTGTTGCCAAAAGATGACTCATTAATGTGCACTGATGTCATGGAAAAATATATATTTTGAATTTTTGAAATTCAGTTGTGAGTTACTCTTTGTCCTCTTTATGCAACATATTCAGACAAATACATCATTATACAATGAAATAGGGTTTCTATTTTGACTTCCAAAAATTTCAATTGCATTAGCCTATGCCAATGTCGATTCTGCCGTGACCAACCCTAAACCCTCAAAAGAGGATTCCAAGCAATCTCAAGCCTGGAAAACTTTAAATAGAGTATGTTTAATGACTCTAAATGAGTGATTCCAGAAGTTTATCAAAGAGAAATTGATATCAAAGACTTGGCAAACCAAGGAACTTATGGAGAAAATAGAGAAAAAAATTCTGAAAAAATAAAGTCATGGAAACTAGAGAGTTATTTACGAAGCTATCTTCCATGCAATACAAAGGTCGAGGACAAGTAAGAGAACATATACCCCATATGAATATAGTGGCAACAAAAACTCGGACAGTTGGGCATGGAAGTAACCAACAATACGTTAATGGAATTTGTCCTCAAGTCACTTTCGTCTAGATTTGATCAGTTCAAGTTGACATATAGTATGTAAGAGCATAAATGGAGTCTTGAAGATTTCACTTCACTTTGCGCTCAAGAAGAACTTTATTAAATGAAGTTAATTATGAAAGCACAAATTTTGCCTCTACCTCCAAAATGAAGAAAATGAAGCATGACAAGCACAAACATGGAGGTGCTCTAAAAGAGGACTAGAAGAAGCAAAAGCAAGATAAAGCATTGACTTGTTTCCATTGTCGTAAACCTGGTCATTTTAAGAAAGTTTATACTAAATATCATGCTTGGAGAGAAAAGAAAGGTAATTTCATTACTCTCGCTTGTACAGAAGTTAATCTTGCCTCTATACCTACCGATATTTGGTGTCTAGATTCCGATGCTACTATTCATGTTAGTATGTCAAAGCAGGGTTGCCTCCATTTTAAGAAGCCAATAAGTGAGGAGAAATATGTATTCATTGGCAATGACACTTCAGCTAGAGTAGAGGGGATAGGAACATTTAGATTTCTTCTAAACATTGGTCATTTTGTTGACTAATAACATCCATATTTAACTTAAATTCGTACCTTATTTATCTAAAATTCATGCTTATTTTATGTAATTATGATGCATGTTATCATAATTACATGAATTTTCTCCATTGGTATGCCATTTTACTAAAGTCCATATTTATGCACTATTTAGGGTTAATTATGTGTTTTATTGATGTTTGATCTTTTGCAAGGTTAAATGATTAGAAATTAACCCCTTTCCTTGAGTTATTTTGACTTTAGTAGATGATTAAAAGAATGAATTTTAAGAGGAGAATGATGGGATGAAGCAAAAATAGAATTCTTAAGGATTTATTTAATATTATGATGAATTCATCCTACTTTCTTGCTTAAATTTATATTATAGGTGGCATGATATTAAAGATGAAGAAATTTGTGCTTGACATGAGAAAATTTGAGTCAAAAAGGAGTTCTAGAAATAAAGTTATGAATTTTTGAAGTTTTAGAGATTTTTCTCGATTTTATTCATTTATTTTCAGGTATTTTCAGATTAATTTAACTAAAAAATAGGAAAAAGGGGGAATTATTGCATTGGAACCGCGCGCGTGCTGACATGGCACGATGCTACCATGTGGCAGAACCACAGAGCTAATTGGGACAGACCTACCACGGGCCAGGTGATGCCTACGTGGCGCGTCAACCTTATCAGGCTAACCATGTGTAACCACGGGTATAGTGGGCCCACTTGAGAGGCTAAGGGGGCGTATTGGGCACATTCGGCAATGCAATGGCTAAGGGACACTCACATTTATACCCGTCACGTCCTCTTCTTTTCCTCCTTGTGAGACAATGTTCCCTTTCATTGCAGGTGACGTGGCAGCGTGGGGCGCGTCAGATCAATCGCGTCAAGTGAGGAGCGTTAATTGGGTGGATTCTAGTCCACCCGATCATCATCAAGACACGTACTTTAATCGCAATTTAAGTCAAATCCTACGGTCGCGATATAATTGCGTATTCAACGACTAATAGAGCAACATGTGGCTTCATACAGATGCTCCAATGCAAATCGAATGGCAGAAATCACGCGGAGTTGAATCCACATCGTGGGATCGTGGGCCATCATTTTCGCGCAATCGTGGCCATCCAATCGTCCTCTAGCGAATCGGAGGGACCCTTTTTTGCAATATTTTCTCTATAAATAGATGTTCTTCTCTTTCAAAACTTAACTTTTGATTAAATTATGAAGAGATTAAACAATTTTGGAGCAAATTCAATAGTTCTTCGTGATCCCCCTGCATTCTAGACTCCATAGCGATCATATTGAGGCAGGATTGAACACGAATCATTGCAAGAATCGATCAAAATCTCCCCTTGAACGCCGAACGCATGTCGAAGAATAAACCTACCAAATTCACTAATATCGACGTGATTTTAAGCCTAATCTTCACGTCAATCGGGTTAGTAGTGTGATTTGATCATATCCCTTGCAATTTATGTGGTTTAGAGTAGATTTAGGTAGTTAATTTCAGTTTAGAAATTGAAATTTCCATCGTTTTGCCCAAATTTGGGTGACAATTTTTGCTGATTTTCAAAAAAGTATTTCTCCCTAGTCTTAAGTCCAAATCATTTGATTTTGGTTTTATTGGATTCCTGGTTTCATAAAATTTCATCATCATTTGACCCTACAATTTGATGTTTGACCATTGACTGTTCATTTTCAGTCGGAATTTGGGTGTTGATTTGCGAAGGGAATTACTCTTAAAATACAATGTGACATTTTAGTCTCTTTGGAATCCTCTAATCATTAACTTTATGTCCATATGTTAATTGCTTCATCTGGATATCATGTGGTTAGTCAATTTGATGATTTTGACCGATGTGTTCATTTCGGAATTTTTTTATCGTTAATTTTCACTAAATCATAATAAATCCAATTCTTCTTTAAAATTTATGAATTCTATATCTTTTTATTTTCTCTCTAGTTTCTGAATATATAATTTTTCGTAATATTTTATCACCTTTTTCTTCTCTGATTTTACATAAAGTCAACGTCTAGTCAAAGTCAACACTTTGACCTTGACTTTTGACTTTTCATGGTCCAATCATTTTCTAAATTCTTAAAATATCTTCTCTCCCATATTTATATCATTTCTATTAATAAAATATTATTTTCACTTCTTAATAAACCCTAATTAAACCTAAGTTTCACCAAGTCAACTCTTCCATTGAAGTCAACCATGTTCTTTGTGGATCGACTCAATCTGTACACTATACTTGGTTTTATATTTTAGTTATAGTGAGTTCGGAATTATAAATTTTGTTTGACCGACGTTTATGTGTTTTCAACGACCTCATAAATCGTTTCGTCATCGACCTAATAGATACTTTTGGTGTACCAACTTTTAGACGAAATATGGTGCTTGTATCTACTTTGGAAAAGTTTGGCTATACTTGTACTTTTAGAAATATAAAACTTAATATCGGTCATGAAGACAATATTATTGGTCGTGGATCTCTATTACATGATAGTAACATGTATTTACTTTGTGTCATTACTCCATCCAACTTAGTCTTACATACGAGCATAAGAGGCAGCAAACGCAAGTCACCTAGCACGAATTCTTAGTCATTATGGCATAAAAGACTAGGTCACTTTTCACAAAAGAGAATTGATCGGTTAATCATAGAAGGAGTTCTCCATCCATTTGATGCTAGTTGCATAAAGAGCAAGAACACACACACTACAAGAAAGGTATCTTCATGAGCAACAAAATTATTATAATTAATCCACACTGATACGTGTGGGCCATTTCCTACATCAACGTGAAATGGATATTGATACTTCATTACATTTACTAATGAATACTCGAGATATGGTTACATTTATCTCAATCATGAAAAATCAGAGTCCTTTGACACACTCAAGATATTTAAAGTAGAGGTAGAAAATCAACTCAACAAGAGGATTAAGAGTGTAAGATCAGATCGTGATAGACAGTTTTATGGAAGGAATGACGGATCTGTAGAACAATATCCTGGAAGTTTTGCCCAGTATCTCAAGCAATCAAGAATTTTTTCTCAGTATACTATGCCACGCACTCTTGATATGAATGGTATTTCGGGATGGCGGAATCCGACACTTCAAGATGTGGTGAGAAGTATGAAAGCTGAATCATCGCTTCACATGAGTTTATAAGGTGAGGCCTTAAAAACAATCATATACTTGTTGAGTAGAGTTCCAACCAAAGCAACTATAAAGACACCATATGAACTATGGATAGGAAGAAAACCCAGTTTGAAGCATCTTCATATCTGGGGATGTCCAGCTCAAGCACGACCGTATGTTCCTAAGGAAAGAAAACTGGACTCCATAATAGCCAGTTGTTATTTTGTTGGATATTCAGAAAAATCTTGCGATTTAAAATTTTACGATCCTAGTACTAGACGTATCTTTAAAACTACAAATGTATATTTCTTTGAGGATATTGAATTTGATGTGGGAAATAAAGTTGGAGACATTGTGATGGAGAATTATCTCAACACAAGAACACAAGGGTTCCAAGTGAACCTAGATATGAATTAAGGAAGAGAAATCATTCTCAAAAGCAACAAAAGAGCATACTCCTCCTTATTCACAAGTTTGAGATATTATCCATTCATGAAAGGAATAAAGAAGACCTCTCCAAGACATTGAAAGAGAGTGTAGATTCAAAGCATATTATCTTCCCTCCTTTTCCCATTTTACCCTAATCTGAAGATTGACTTGGTCATATGAAGTTAAGCCTTATCCCCTAGAATACCTAGAACTCCATCTTTGGACCAAGTCAACCACCTCTCACCTTGATATAGGTTCCTCATCATCCAAATTATACTCACTATATCATTGGTACCTTGTATAAATAAAAGATCTCAAAATATTAGGTAACATCTTTGTTTTAATAAGCCCATCTCTCTTTGAATCCCACCCATAGTTAGAATTATAGCAGAGATCTATATATTATCATTTCTGGAAGAAAATATCTTCAGCATGATTGAACCCATGCAATTATAATGATTGTCCAGCATGGAGAAGTTTTATAAGATGATAGTCAGTTCGAAACGCCCTAGCATGAATAAACCCATGCAATTATGAAGATTGACTATCATGGAGAAGTTTGGATGATGACATCATAGTTAGTATTATGCGGCTGATTATGTGCTTCAAGAGACATTCAAAATCCATCTAGCTCAAGAAAGTGAAGACCATTGAGCTCTCCTTCTAGTCACAGCCTTGCGAGAGCACATAGATTACTCAACAAGATATGATTCAAAGTCATCACGTATGTGTGCCGATTTCAACTCAAAAGTCAAGCTGGTGAAGCGTGATGATAATTCACCCCCGTAGAACTCGTCTTCTTTGACTCCTAGCTGGGCATATCATCCGTCGTCTTTATGCCCCACCGCGAGAGCAAAAACCTACAACTTCGAACACATCAACTTTGCGCATCAGCACTTGATCGTCTTCGAGAACCCCGTTCAAAACCAGCGGTACAACCTCGAGTCAATGCTTGTGATTGGAGCTCCTGTCTCGCCGGCACGGACATCATCATCCCTATTCCAGACTCTGGAGTTTCCGTTGCTCTTGGGAGATCAGAGACTTGGAAGTCAGACTGAAGCTTATGACCGTTATAGGAATTCTGCAAGGAATGAGAGTGGACGTGGTGGGTGACTGGATCGTTTGGGGTATTCCGAGCTCAAATTTGATTGTCTGATCAGAGACGCAGGCACCAAAGAAACACACAAAAGAATCGCTAATCCACCCATTGAATTCCGCTCGTTCATCGATCCTACACTCGTCTCCGGCAATTAAAGAAATAAACACGGCGTTACTGGGTCGACCTTCTTACTGGAGATATTATCATCCTCCCTTCTACCCGTATTCAATCTTCTTGTCCACGTATGATGGAGCATTGAAGAGGAGTTAATCCATCCATTTCGAAGCCTCTCTTCCATGGATGTAACTACCCGTAACTGTATGTTCTCACTCCGACGCATCTCTTCACTTAACATCCTCTATTCCCTACACACTATAAAAGGAAAGTTGTAAGACAAACACGACAGTTTTTTTATGAATGAATTGTTTTCCTAAAGGAAGCAATCTATGTTCTTGTGACCCTATTATCTCTCCCGCAACCTATCACTCTGAATTTCTATTTCCCTTTTCTATTTCCCCCCCCCCCCCTCGTTCTGTCACTTTCAACCATTTCATGTCAGAGATTAACCGAGGAAATCTTCTACCATTTGGCAACTTCAAGAGTATCGTTTTCACGTCCAAACAAGGTATTCATCCTCTCTCTCTTTTCAAAGTGAGTAAGAGTTCAGTCTTTAGATCTTTAAGTACAACATTGAACAGCAACTTCCTATCTATCCTCTGTCACGTCACTATCATCCGAGATTCCACTTAGATATTCCCTCATCTGATTAATACCATAATCGCATATTCTCCACATCATTCTTCTTCTTCACTACATGAAATAATAACCTCTCACTTATACTTATTCTCATCGCATTCTAAATCATCATCCAGCATTTATTCTCATCTTTCCAATCTATACTATCAAACCTCTACTGAATTACATCTCTAACTTGAAGTGATATCATTCATAGATCCCTTCCCCAACTGTAGGATTATTTCATAATTAATATCATTAGATAGTCATCTTATAATTCACTCATCTCTTCCTCACATCTCCTTACTTACATTTATCATCTTCATACATACCATTTTCTCAAAATATCCTACATCACACTGACTTTGATGAAGAACACGATCCTAGTGTTAATGCAGAAGATAATTTAATTCTCTCATGTGTTCAAGAAAATGTTTCACGTCCCTCAACTTTCCTTTAGTCAAATGGTATATCTTTTAGAAGAACTCCCATTAAAGGAATCCCTTGTTCAAAAGGGAATTCAAATTTCAAAAAATTTGAGTATACATCTTCAAGAACATGAGGTTGATCTGGAAAGAAAGGAAAATGATCCTACTAGTTTATGGCAAGCCTTGCAGAGTTTCAATGCTCACAAGTGGATTAATGCCAAGAATGAAGAGATAAAATCCATGCATCACAATGACGTTTGGGATCTTGTTCCGTTACTTGAAGGATTGAAACCTATTGGATGTAAATGGATATTTAAAACCAAGTGGGACCTCCTAAGCTAAGCTTAGGTAGTTCAAGGAGTTCAAAGACCACCTAAGCTTTATTGTGACAATCAGTCAACTATTATGTTTGCCAATTACAATCAGGGCTTGAAAAAATCTAAATATATAGATATCAAGTATCTGGTTGTTAAAGAACGAGTTCAAAGTGATCAACTATCTATTGAGCACATTGGTACAAACTCCCTGATAGCAAATCCACTCACTAGAGCAGTGCAGGCTACAGTCTTTTGTGAAACATACTGCTTAGATGGGCTTGACATCACATGAACATATGTAATTTCATTGGGCAGGGAGTTTTGGTGTATGTTGTGTGCTTATTATGTAACAAACACGTTGTTTAAATTATCAAATTTTACCATTAAGAACATAATTTTAGCTGATCTATCTTCAAACTTCAAAGGACTAAGTTCGAAATGTAAATGTATGAATCGTGTTTCATGTTATTTTGCATGCTACACATCCACACATGATCTATGTCATTCATTTCGATTAGTATATGCGATCATTGTATGGGTTAGTTACGATTAATATGATGAAGCTCCCCTTGCTTTGTTTCTTTTTTGATGATGGACAAGATTGATGAGAATGTCTTCAAATGATAGCTACAAAGTTTGAGCGCATTCAATAATAATTTATAATATTCAGGTATACAATAAAACCAACCTTAGTAGCAAAAGGAAAAACCTTATCAATGTTCATATGTAAAATATGTTGATGAAAACATACTTTTTCAAATCATTTTGGGAGTATTTCTCCAATTTTTTAATTCTTTAAATTTTAAAACAGCACAGTTGGAGCTAATTGAAGAAGTTAAGACCAAATTAATGAAATATTGAAACAAATTTGCTTAATGGGCCCTATATGGAGCTTAACATATCATGGGTGTAGTCTAATAATCTAATAGGAGACTCTCGATCTAATAAAACTTCATCGGTCCATCTCAACCAATAGGGATATTTTGTGACTATTAAAAAAAGAGAGGTCATAATGATATGATATGTGATGTGAAGCATGTCACATGGTCCATAAAATTCACACCTGAATTTGGAGAAAATTGGATCACTAAAAGAACAATGAAGGTGACCATCTTCAAGATAAAAAGATCCCAAAAGGATATATAGAAAGTAGTGACCAATGTAGTGACTAGTGATATTGATGATGAGAATTTGCTATCACAATAATGGAGCACTAGTATTAATGATAAGTTTCCATTTAATTGACAAATAAAACAAAAATTTTATTGACATCCAATCAATATTTATAAAACAAAAAAACACAAATCTGAAGCTTGATCCAACAAATATACTTTCAAATTATGGCAAGCAACCCAAAACATGCAAATGAAGGCCAGATGAACTCTTATCAGGGCATGCTTATAGGTGTTTGAAACCTCTTAGCACAAGGGTCACAAGAGTCACTATGAACGAATTAACATGAATGTTGATCCATGCCCTTGGAGAACCCAATGCTTTGGTATTATTTGAAAGATCAGAGGGGAAGAAAATGAGGGTCTAACTCCTTTGAGGAGGAGAGACAAAGAGAGAGTCTTATATATAAAGAAACAAATAGGCTCACCTAAGTAGGCCCAATAAGGGGTATAAGAACGAGTTCCAATAACCAAAATATAATAGTTTGACAACCACATAAGTATAACCTCTCAGAAATACATATATTATAACAAAGAAGAGCATAACAATCCATGTATCAACGAAGATCCTGGTAAAACATGTGCTTCCTCTAGAATGAAAAAAAAATTGATCTTCTTACATTTAGTATTTTGGACTCAATTCTTTTGTTGCTTGATACTCAATCAAATCCTCTTTTTTGCGTATTGAATTGACCTCTATAGCCCCATATTTAGTCATTTATGAACTATTTCTTCAGTATCAGGGATCATCGATATAACCAAGAATAATATTTCTATGTAAAATACCATTTATGGGTATTTAAATCAAAACACCAGAATCGGGTATTTGTTCTTTATCACGTTCTTGATCATCTTGTAATGGAATTATGAATTTATTTCTTTGCCTTTTGGCAAAAAATTCAGAATTTTTGTGTAGAATAAAAGGATATTGGAAACTCCAATTACCGCCCATTTTAAGTTCATTTTTCATCCATCAAAAAGATAGACCTTAACAATATACACCACACTTTATTTGATGACAATCAAAAACACAATATTTATGATAGTGATATATATGATGCATGATAGTAATATAGTTGATGACTCTTACATTTTTCATGCACTTTTAGGCAAAGTGTATATTTTGCATCATTTTAGCATCGACTCATGTGTTGACTTCATTTTGACCATTATCAATGCCAAATGAATCAAGGCTAATCACTTCATTTAACCCTCTGCATGGACTGATCCTATGCCATACCACCAAGAAGGGCGCACACGAGATGTTGCTTATGGAAATAAAATGAACTCATATTCAAAAGTGAACATGATTTTAAAGGACCTCTTATTTCTTCAAAAGTTCAATGTGGGACTAACTTTGAGCACAGATAAAAAAAATCATATGGCCTGATAGATGATAATGTGTCATTGATGCATTCATTTTCATCATTATAAATCAGTTGTAACACAAAGTTCTTGTTAATATAATGGACGTTATCATATTTTTATGATATTTTTGAATTCATCATTTCATTCCACTCATATACTCAACTTGCATCTATTTAGTACTAATTTGGTAAAACTCTAAATATGTCCATTTAGTAACATGCATATTTAACTCAAATTCTTATCATATTTAACTAATATTCATGCTTATATTCTGTAATTATGATGCATGTTATCATAGTTTTATGAATTTTCTCCATTGGCATGCCATCTTACTAAAGTCTATATTTTTGCATTATTTAGGGTTGATTATGTGCTTTATTGATGTTTAATCTTTTGGAAGGTTAAATGATTAGAAACTAATCACTTTCCTTGAGTTATTTTGACTTTAGTAGATGATGAAAAGAATTAATTTCAAGAAGAAAATGATGGGATGATATAAAATAAAATTTTTAACGAATTATTTAAGATTATTTTGAATTCACCCTATTTACTTGTTTGAATGTATATTTTTAGGTGGCATGACATTAACAATGAAGAAATTTTTAATACAATGGACAAAATTTGAGTTAAAAAGGATTTATATAAATGAAGTTATAAATTTCTTCATTTTTCAGAATTTTCTGGATTTAATTTTGATTTTTCAGGATTCATTTTATTAAAAAATAGCAAAAAGGGGTTATTTAATCGTGCGGGACCCGCAGAGGTGACGTGGCACGACGCGGACACGTGGTGGGGCCACGCGAGCCCACGTGGATGCCTACGTGGTGCCTACGTGGCGTGAACAGTGATATCGGATGGTCACGATTAAATCGCGCACTCGGCTAATGTTGAAGAGACACATGGCTTCATGAGGATTCTTCGATGAAGATCGGACGGCTGAAATCACGCGGAGTGGAATCCGCGTAATGGGCCACGATCCCACCATTTTCGGGCGATCGGACAGCTGAAATTACATAGAGTGGAATCTGCATCATGGGCCACAATCCCACCGATTACGCATGATCTGACAGCTGAAATCACACGGAATGAAATCCGCACTGTGCGCTACGATCCCACCAATTTCGCGTCAATTTCTCTCTAAATGTCCTCTCCCTTTGTAAACTTAAATCTTGATTAATCGTGAAGCAATTAAACAATTTTGAACGAATATCTTGAGTTCATCACAATTCCCCTGCGTTCTAGGTTCATCGCTTGATTCGATCAAATTCTTCCCTTGAATGTCGAACGTACGCCGAGGAAGAAACAGAGCAAATACTCTTCAATCCGCGTGAATTGAAGCAAAATCTTCGTGTCAATTCAGTTACTAGTGTGAATTGATCGTTCACCTTGCAATAATTTGTATTTAGATTAGATTTAGGTAGTGAATTTCATGATTTAAATTGTTTTAATCTTCACTTTCGCCCAAATCTGGTTCAGATTTTTGTTGATTTTGAAACAAGGATTTCTCCTAAATCTTAAGTCTGAATCACTTGATTCTGGTTTCATTGGAGACCTTGTTTCATCAGCTCTCTGTGGATACATAATTCATAAAATTTCATGATCATTTCATCCCTCAATTTAACATTTGACCAACTACTATTCATTTTCAATCCAAATTGGGGCGTTAACTTGCGGGATCAATTACTGTTAAAATACAAATTGAAATTTGACAATTTTAGTCTCTTTGAAATCCCTTGTTTGTAGCTTTCCATTCATATGTGAATTTCAAGATTTGGATATCATTTGGTTAGTCAATTTGAAGATTTACACTGAAGTGTTCATTTCGGGATTTTTTTGATCTTTGATCTTCAATAATTCATAATAAATATAATTCTTCTCAAAAAATAACAAAGTTCTATTATTAATTTTCATTTTCACTATAGATTGTGAATATATAATTTTCGTAATATTCTAAGCCCTTTTTATTCTCTGATTTTATAGAAAGTCAACTATTGGTCAAAGTCAACACTTTGACCTTGACATCTGACATTTCTCTGTCAAATCAGATGTCTAAAATTTTAAAATATCCTATCCCATATATTTATATCAGTTTCTATTGATTATATATCACTTTCACTTCTTTAAAACTCTTTTTAAACATAAGTTTGAGCAAGTCAACTGTACGATCAAAGTCAACCATTTTCTCTATGGATCAACCCGATCTTTACACTATACTTGATTTTATATCTTTGTTATTGTGAGTTTAGAATTATAATTTTTTTTATCGACGTTTGTGTGTTTTAACGACTGCATAAAACGCTTTGTCAAAATGGCGCCGCTGCCGGGGTGCACGCGTTATTGATTTTGTCTTTGAGTTCAAGGTCATATTTAAGTTTCTGTCTTCTGCAATTTACTAACCTGCAGAGAAATAATCAGACCCTCTCAGTGGTGGAAAAGGTATAGCGAAATATGAATAGGCATCCTAGGAACCGAGGAGGACGACAAGGACATCAAAATCAGTGACCCACGAGGCATACAAGGAATAACGCCTTGTATGAGGACCTTTTCGACACATTCGTGCATTCTATAGATCCATCAAAGGCTTCTCGTGCTCCTATGCCAGCTCTCGCCACACCGGGGCAAGGAGAACCAATAGACGCCCCTCTTCCCGCCGAGATAGTGAGACGACGTCTTAACGATTATGCGAGACTGATCGCTGACAAGACTATTTTGTATGGCCATAGAATGCACACGATATACTGTCAAAAAAAGTCCTAAACTTACCAATTTATGATAAATTAATTTAATTAAAGGGTATCATGGTAAATAAGGGTCGAATCCATGGAGAATTAAGGAATTTTGAGAGATATCTTTGAAATTTGATCAAATCGGACGACGAATTGAGATTAGAAATTGGGCAATTTATGTTATTAAAAAAGATAACTCAATTTTGAATCCACGGAATCAAAAATCGATTGATTTGGATAAGAATTCGCTGAGTAATAGAAGTTTGAAATTAGGAAAAAATTCATATCATGAAATTGATTTAAAACTGAAATTAAAACGAAATTAAACTTAATCTTCGATTCAAAATGAAAAATTAACACTAAATGACGAAAGATTAAGATGAAAACACGCAATCTAACCCAAACTAGCCTTCGAAATGCTCCAATTAATTGCCCGATGCATGGCTTTTCATTCCCAATTTTTGAAGACAAAATTGAAGTTCAAGATGTAATTTCCCCTCTATCTCTCGATCAAATCTTGATTTCAAGCATTCCTTAGACGCACAAACAAGTCAAGAACATGAAGAAATCAAATTGGCACTTGAATTGGTGTATGGATAGTTCGAATTTCTCGAAAGTTCAAGGGCAAGTCTTTCTGTTGCGAAGACAACGTTATTTAAAGGAGAAATTGGGCCTAACTGTGCGATGAAGAGGTGCATCGCGATCAACGGTTGCAATGAATCGTCGTTTGATCAAAATGGTCCGATTAAGTTGCATCCGTCCAATTAACGATCAAAGGCTGAGGTGAGTACACGTGTTTTAATTTGAAACGTCGCCTCGCTTGATCATCCATTGGATCTTAATCCAACGATTGCGATATGTGGAAGAGTTCACCGTGCTGGGATCAAAGGCTTGAAAAGCTCTCCAAATCTTTGTCCAAAATAATGATTGCAGCGGAAGGTGTTGAACCAAAACATTCAACATCGTGGAAGCACCAAGAATGGATGATCTCATCATCCACTTTAGGTGATACTATCATCTAGTATAGAATAAAATTCATACTTACTTGGATCATTTGAAAGAGTTCTTCAATCGTTCAAGCGTCCGGCCTCTAGCGATATCCACACAGTCTCTAGACGATCGGATCTCCTCTTGAACTCTCGTCACCACGAGAGGAAGAGAAGAGGGAGGAGAAGTTCCACTAGGCTTGCATGGGCACCTCTATTATGGTCGTTCTCCCCCTATTTATAGACTTTGGGAATGTGAACTTTTCACAAAAACCCTTATTATTATGTCTATATCCACCGACGTCCATTGACCTTGTGTGTGTGACTCTCTAGGTTCATATATCTCGCCAGTTAATGACTCTATCAACCCAATAATACTTATTGGTCCTTCTTATCAATTAACTATATCAACATATAGATTAATTGACTAAGTATCGATTTAACCCAATCGATAGGTTGAGTCGCCAGCCCGGTGGGTGCCAAGCTACACCATGTGCTCTAGGAGATATGGAGTATATTAGAACTCTTTCATGGAACCCTGTCGTCATTGGTTACCGTGTACGTATAATCCTTCATCCACATGAGACTCATGAATGACTTAGGGTATGGTTAATTGTCAAACCCTAATTGGTCACTCAATTTAGTACTGATGAGAGTAGGAAATCATTGAGAACAACTTCTCTAATATTTCCACTACCTTGGCTAAGGATTTAACCGCATCTCATTCCTTGAGTCGATCTCCTCATATACCGAGGGTGGATGATCCCACCATGACCACACAATCATCTTCGTGGACTTCATGTCGTATCCAATATATGAAGTTTTAGATATCCCGTGGCTAGGGATTCGTAAGTCATAATCAAAACACGATCATCCATCCACACGATGTCTTTGGTGTCTCAAGTCAAAGGACCACATACACAATCATGACATGAATCAACCTGATTCACAATTAGGTATATTACCATTCAGGGATTCATACGGATTAATTTAGTGAACTCTTTCTCCAAAGAGCACCCACTATCTATCCTTAGTGTCTCCACACCGATGGCTATAGGATCGGCCATACTCATCATATGAGATGGATCAGATAGTGCTATTCTTTCTGGATAATTCGATGTCCTTCTCGAATATCCCACGAATAGGAATATTTAGAACATATGTTTAAAGACTAGCGATCACTATATTATGATCTCATCATAATTCACTTAGTCATTGCACATGCTCATGGACTTCATTGCAAACATCACACAAGAATGACAATGAATATATTTCATTTCAACAAACATAATTAAGATTGATCAAAGTGTGATTGGCTTATAGGCCACATAATATCCATCACACCGATCGTAAGTGATCTCAGCCGTTATAACTCGCAAGATTAACGGCTGAGATAAAGTCACTTAAATGGGATTTGAAGACTGTGTTTGATCCTTGATTGGGTGGGCCTCGTGTCCACCGCATCTACGCACTTCGTTCATCGCGATTCCCATCCGACGCTCCACATCACGCCATACATCCTGCAATCAACGAAAACAAAGGGAATATAGTCCCACACTAAGAAAAAGATGAAAAATCATCGGGTATATAAGGTGAGTCAATAATAGCGGTTGGCTTAAATCCGAAATATCGAATGCTTATATGTACTATAACCATACTAATACGAGTAAATATAAATATGGCGTCACCTCAGTGCCATGCAAGTACTCGCGTGGGTCCGCGTGGCTCTGCCATGTGGCCTTGCGTGCCACATCGCATCCATGTGGGCTCACGCGAAATATACACCCTTTTTGCGATTTTTTAATGTTTTAAATAACTTAAAAATCAAAAATAAACTTAATTAATTTCAGAAAAATTCCATAAAATTCTCTAAAAGTGTAAAAATCATAATCTTCAAAATATAACTCCAAATTAATTCAAATTTGTTTTGTTGGATCAGAAATTGAATAGTTTATCATTATAAAAGTCAAATTATTAAAATAATAAGAGAATAAATATTAATTAAATTAATACATTCATGTATCTTATAAAATAAATTTATAAAAATACATAAATGTTAATAAAGATCTTTTCTCTTATATTTTCAAACTTAAAACATGATCATAACATGAAATGATACAAAATGATAAAAAAATACTTAAAATATGATAACATGCATATATTTGGAATGATTAATGCCTTAAATTCAATTAATAATCATGTAATTTCATGTATAAATAGCATGTTATCACACCCCCCAACTTGAATAATTGCTAGTCTCTTAGCAATTCACTATGTAATCTTCCTTGAAAGTCTTATCATCCTTTGATCCTGCAACTAAAGAAATGAAGTGTATCAATGTGTGATTACTTTTTCATCATAGTGTGTACCATGGTGATCTAGATTCCATAACTAGGTTGACTTCTTTAGAGCATATTAGGGTAGTGCTCATCGCCTAATAGTCGAGTCAATACTCAAGTGTAATCGAGGTGAGCATATCTAAGGTCTGATGCTATGGGAATGAAAAGATTCTCACACTCTCATGAGCAGATGTAATCCTCACCTCTCTAATTCTAACATCACTCTTTCACTCATTTGGAGGCTACTTGGTACATTACTATTCCCCTCAACTCTTCTTTCTCTCTTAAGGAGTGCATTGCAAAAGGGATTTCCTACTGTAGGATGCATCGTTATAAGGTAGCTGAAAGAGTAAAAAGACTCTATTTCTAAAGGAATAACTTGGTTAAAAGCAAATTAGCATGTAAACAAGTTGGATATTATATACAAAGAAAGGTACCACTGATGTTTAATTATTCTCCCAAATGATGTGGATAATGATGGTAGAAAAGGATAAAATAGAATTTGGTAGAGATGGTGTGGAGTGGTAAATGGATAGACACATGGTAGGAATGGAATGGTATTGATTGCTAGAGAATGGAAAAGATAATTTTCCCATATTTTTCCTTCATTTCACTTTCTTTATTCTTCTCTTCCTTTTTCTCCTCCTTTTCTTTCCTTCTTTCTTGTTGTCTTCTTCTTTTCTTCTTTTTCATATTTTCTTCTCTTTTTCTTCTTCTCTTCTTTCTTCTTTTGGTATATTGTAACTTTTTCGAGAAGAAGAAGATAACATTTGAAGACTTTACATAAAAGATTGCACGAGCTAGCCAGAAGGTAGCTTGCTTCTAGAATCTTCTTTAGTGATCCACTGGAGGCTGTCTTTGATGTTTGAAGAGAGTATTCAAAATTCCTGAAGTGTAATATGAAGGAATATTTGCTTGTAAGGGAAATTGGAAAAAGGCTTGGATATATGATGGAAAAAGAAAATGTGGTGGATATGTTTATCACTTGGGAGTGTAATTATAATCAGTGAAGCTGAAACTAAATGACTGGTAATAAAGAAAATTAGACACTTTGGGTGTCTAATTGACTGGTAAGGAAAAAGTTGGAACTAAATGCCTAAAGGAAAAAGATAGTTGCATCAAAAATTATGGCACATTGCACTTTTCTAAGAGAAAGTTTGGAAGCGAGGGATTCCCACACCAAGCAGGTTTGGCTGATGTAAGATAGGGGATAGGAATTTGCTTGAACTTCACTCAAAATCTCTCCATTTCAATCCAATAGCACTTTAACCTCTGATTACTCATTTTTCCTCGGTGCTCGTTAGATACCCAACCCCGAAGAAGTCAACCACTAAAAAGAATCCATGGTTTCTCTAGATCACTTGACTTTATTACTCAAAATGTAATCACATGGGCTATGAGGCCCTCACTTCTACATCACTAGGAATAGGATCTCAAAATTTTAAGACATCTAAGGTATTAAAAATGGTAAAAATTTGAAAAATAGGAGTTTTAAAATAGTAAAAAGTTTTAAAAATTTTGAAAATTTTGAAAATTTGAGTTTTTCTAAGTCCTCACCCCCGAACTTGAATCTTTCATTGCCCTCAATGAAATCATTATGTTTACAAAAGAAGGCAAGAATATCATGCATTACATGAAAAAGATTATAAATTGAAATGAGAAGTAAAAAGGTTTAGAAAAACTCATTAATGCATGTTGACGCATGTCTCTGGAATATGTCCAAATTGCTTTTTCTTGTAAGCGGATTTCCTTTCAACTATGTATGTACATTGATATAAACTACAAAAAAAAACAAAAAAAAATAGTAAGATAATCTTGGGGTGCCTCCCAAGAGCGTTAAGTTTAATGTCTTCCGCCAAATGAAACTTAATGAAGCTACGATGATCGATGAGATGAGGGTGTTACCATTATCACGTCCTTATGTACTTCGGGAAGATGCAGATTTACCTTATCTACTGGTGTGGGTGGCTCGGCTGTAAGGTAAGGTTTTAGACGATGCCTATTTACCTTGAATTGTTTGCTGGATTCAGGGTCGAAAATACACTGATTTGTTGTCAAACGATTCCACAACCACGTAAAGACCGTCCCATCATGAGTGCAGCTTACCTGGAAAAAGCTTAAGGCGAGAGTTATATAACCAAACCTTTTCATTGACATGAAAGGTTCGTCTTCTGATGTTCCTGTCATGAAAGGCCTTGGTCTTTTCTTTGTAAATCTCTACATTTTCGTACGTGTCATGCCTTAACTCCCATAGTTCCTACAGCTGGAGAAGTCTATGTTTACCTGCTTAGTCCAAATATAGGTTGAGCTTCTTTATTGCCCAATAGGCTCTATACTCAAGCTCAACCGTAAGATGGCACGCTTTTGCAAATATGAGTCAGAACAGAGACATCCCGATGGGTGTCTTGTAAGCCGTCCGATATGCCCATAAAGCATCAGGAAGCTTGTGTGCCCAATCCTTACCGTCTGATCGAATGATCTTCTTTAAAATACTCTTCACTTCTCGATTACTCACTTCAACTTGCCCATTAGCTTAGGGGTGGTACGTCTTAGTGACACGATGATGTACTCCATATCTCTTCAATAATGCACGAAAGTGTGCATTATTGAAGTGTGAGCCTCCATCACTGATTATGGCCCTCAGACAACCATATCTGGAGAAGATATTTCTCGTTAGAAACCTGAGTAATTCCCGATGAGTGTTTGTCCTAGTGGGAATAGCTTCCACCCACTTAGACACGTAATCAACTACTACCAAAATATACTCTTTCCCATTAGAAGGTGGAAAAGGTCCTATGAAGTCGACCCCCCATATGTCAAATATCTCCACCTCAAGGATAGGCCTCATTGGCATTTCATCTCGCTTGGAGATGTTTAATGCTGCCTGGCATTGTAAGCACTCTGTATAGAAACGGTGGGCATCCTTGAATATGGTGGGCCAATAAAAACTACTTTGTAAAATTTTATCTGATGTCTTTCTTGCGGCAAAATGTCCTCCACATGCTGCTGAGTGACACATCGATAATATTCATCCTTGTTCTTTTTCCGCTACACATCGCCGTATGATCTGATCGTATCCTACATGGAATAGAAGTGGTTCTTCCCAATAATAATATTTGAGGTCATGGAAGAACTTATCTGTACGATGCTGATTCAAATGCTCAGGGATCGATCTAGTCACAACAAAATTGATGATGTGCGCAAACCAAGGGGCGTGACTAGATATTGCAAGAAGATGCTCATCAGGGAAACGAATCACTAATGTCTCTCGTACCTAAAACATGGAGATGAGATAGGTGATCCGCCACCGAGTTTTCGCTGCCCTTCTTATCTTTAACCTCCAAGTCAAACTCTTGAAGAAGCAGCACCCATCGTATCAATCGTGGCTTCGCCTCCTTTATGGAAAATATGTACTTTAATGTTGCATGATCTGTATAAATGACAATCCTCCTTCCCAATATGTAAGGCATGAACTTCTCTAATGCATAGACCACCGCCAAAAGCTCCTTTTTTATCGTCGTGTAATTCATTTGAGCTTCAGCAAGGGTCTTACTTGCATACCAAATGGCGGTTGGCTTTTTATCTATCCGATGCCCCTATACCGCTCCAAGTGCATAGTCTGAACCATCGCACATGATCTCAAAAGGTAAGTCCCAATTAGGACTTTGAAGAATTGGTGCTTCAATCAAGGCAAGCTCCAACATCTCGAATGCGCGCTCCCCTTCTTTGTCGATGAAGAGTGGTTAGCGATTTGGAAACTTTAGCGAAGTCTTGTATAAACCTGTAGTAGAAGCCAATGTGTCCTAGAAAACTCCATAAATCTTGTAATGTAGTGGGGAGAGAAAGGTTTTGAATGACCTCAATCTTGGCCTTATCCACCTCCAAACCTTTGCCTGAGATGAGATGCCTGAGTAGTACTCCTTCTCGCACCATAAAATGGGATTTCTCTAAACTCAATACCAGTCGTTTCCTAACGCAGACCTCGAGGATCTTTGTCAAGTAAGCTAGACAGCTGTCGAAATCATCTCCAAAGGTAGAGAAATCGTCCATTAAGACTTCGAGACTGTCGCGAAGGAAATCAGAAAATATTGACGTCATGCATCTTTGAAATGTCACAGGGACGTTACATAACCCGAATGGCATTCGCCTAAAAGCGAACGTGCCAAAGGGACATGTAAACTTCGTCTTTTCTTGATCGTCCAGATGAATAGCAATCTCATTATACTCTAAATAACCATCCAAGAAACAAAAAGTAAGTCGACATGCTAGTCGATCAAGGATTTGATCGATGAACGGCAAAGGAAAGTGATCCTTCTTTGTCACGACATTCAACTTCCGGTAGTCGATACAAACTTACCACTTCGTCAGAAGGCGCGTTTGGATCTCTTCGCCCTTGTCGTTCACGCTCAGTGTAACTCCTGCCTTCTTGGGAACAACATGTACGGGACTAACCCACTAGCTATCCGATATGTGATAGATGATCTCTACATTTAGCCATTTTAGGATCTCTTCCTTCACGGCTTCCCATTCCTTAGGGTTTAGTCGTCGCTGGGCTTCCCTCACTAGTCTGGACTTGTCCTCCAAAAATATGCGATGTGTTCATAACAAAGGGTCTAATCCCCTCAAATCTGCTAGAGTTCAGCCGATTGCTTGCTCATTCTATCGTAATACATCGAGTAATCGTTTCTCCTGCTCCTCATTGAGCTAGGAAGAAATGATCACCAGTTTTACCTGCTGAGAGTCAAGAAAAGCATACTTGAGTGTAGATGGAAGAGGCTTGAGCTCCTCCATCGGCTCGTCCAAAGGTAGCTCCATGAATTCGGCTTCCTCATTGATCGTCATGACTTCTTCAATGCAAGTCTCAATGTCTTGGTCATCAAAGAGGTCGATGGTGCCCAAATCTTTGAAAGCTTGTGAAGGGTACTTCATTAGCTTTTTGATGTTCACCTTCACCATGTGCTCTCTTACCTTCAGAATTACTTCTCCTTTTCCCCAATCTATGACGGCTTTTGCGGTAGCTAAGAAAGGTACTTTCTAAGATAATTGGGGCTTGACTAAGCTCCTTAGTGATCTTCATATCTACTACTAAGAAGTCTACTCGGAAAATAACATCTTTCGATTCTAACAATCATATATTTTACTATGCCATGAGACTTTCTTACCGATCCATCTGCTAAACATAACTCTATAAGGAAGGCTGCAACTCCCTTACATGATGACGGTCAAATACGGATTTAAGGAGCATATTGATACTAGCTCCGGTATCTAACAAGGATCTAGTAAAAGTCATTCTTCCAATCTCACTCGTAATCATGGGTGCTCCTGGATCTCTCTTTTTAATCGAAAGAGAATTCATCATAATTGAACTAATATTCTCACTCACTTGGATCCTCTTGGGGCTTCTATGGGGTGTGCATATGCCTTTAAGAAATTTAGAATAAGAAGGTATATGCTTAATTGCATCTACTAAAGGGATGGTAATGATCACCTTTTGAAAGGCTTCAATAAATGATCGTCAGATTCACTAACCTTAGCTTTAGGCTTACTTAATGCTTGAGGGTAAGGCATGGGTGGTTTGTATGTGTCGGGATTCGCCTCCTCAGCTTGCACCCGTTCTTCCTCGTCTTCTGAACCATTGTCTTGCTCTACTACGACTATCGGTGTTTCTTCAACTATCGAGCTCTTGTGTAAAGGATGATCCGTATAAGGATTAGGTAAGTCTTTGCCGCTCCTAAGGCTCGACATTCCTAGTGCAGTTTCCACCGCCTCCTCGTCAACATGCACATGACTAAGCTTATAATTTGACTTGATGACGCCCCTCGATTCCTCAGGTTGATAGTGGCCTGCGATAATAATTGGTCAGAAAAAAAAAACTTGCTTACCCTTCTTATTATCAGTTGCGATAGGGATATTCGTCTTGACGAAGTCCTGTATCTTGTCTACGCGTGAGTTCATCATGTTCATTTGCTCCATCAACTGAGAGATCGCACCCAGAATCAGAACTGCAGATGGTACGGTCTTAATCCTCCCTTTGCCATTGCACCTCTTCCGAATTTTTTTGCCGCGTTGTGGTGGCTATTCTCCGCCACAGTCTTGATCAATTTCATCGCTTCATCTTCAAACTTGCTCATGAAGGTGCTGCCGCTAGCTGCATCCAAAAGATATCTATCTTGTGGGCCTAACCCATCATAAAATATCTGTGTAAGCTCATGGTAAGACACTCCATGGTGAGGACACTCTCTAGTGAGGTCTCTAAGTCTCTCCCAAGCTTCATGAAATGTTTCACTCGGTCCTTTGGTAAACTCACTCGTCGCCTTCCTAATAGAGGTAGTCTTTCCTACAGAATAGTACTTTCTAAGAAATTCCTCCTCTATCTCGATCCAAGAAGAGAATTCTTTTCCTAACTTAAGAAACCAATCCTTAGCTCTATCTCTAAGGGTGGTAGGAAAGAGTTTCATCTTCATCACATCTGCCAACACATTATGAATCTGATTGATCTCACACACTTGACTAAGCTCGTCAACATGTCTATAAGGATCCTCAGAAGGTTTACCATGGAAGATAGGTAACATACTCATAACATGAGAATCTATCCTAAAATTCGCATTTCTAGCAAGAGGTGCATTAATACGAGTAACGGGTCTTTGAAGAAAAGGCCTAGCATAGTCACTAAGGCATCTCCTAACATTTCCCTCATCGTTCAAGGCCATATCTAAGGTCGATGATGACACAGAACAAGAAAGGGATTGCGACGAATGTTCAAAAAGATCTATGTGTAAAGGATTATTCCTCGTTCTCCAATAAGACTCTCGTCTCATAAATATGTACTAATATATTAATATAATAAGAAATACTATAAAATTATTCAACAATGACAAATTAATCGTACCTGATTGCCGCTATTCCTAAGAGTTACGCTCTCACAATTCGAGTATGACGCGATGATTGTCCATCGTCCGTAGAGAGGGACTAATCACTTAATCTTGTCAAAATTGAGTATCTAAAAGATGTATTTCTGCATCGAATAGCTCAGTGTAGGATTAATTTGAATTAATATTAAAAAAATAGAAAAATCAGGGTTGACCAAGTCAAAATTGATGATTTTTCTCTAAAATACGCCTTAATTCCCTTGCAGTGGTGCCATTAGACAAGACTATTTCATATGGTCGTTGAATGCACAAGATATATTGTCAAAAAAAAGTCCTAAACTTACCAATTTATGATTAATTAATTTAATTAAAGGGTATAATAGTAAATATGGGTCGAATCCACGTAAAATTAGGGAATTTTGAGAGATATCTTTGAAATTCGATCAAATCCAACGACGAATTGAGACTAGAAACTGGGCAATTTATGATCTTAAGAAAGATAATTCAATTGTGAATGCACAGAATCAAAAATCAAGTGATTTGGACATGAATTTGCTGAGTAATCAAAGTTTGAAATTAGGAGAAAATTCGTATAGCGAAATTAAGAGAAAATTCGTATCGCGAAATTGATTTAATACCGAAATTGAAAAGAAATTAAACTTAATCTTTGATTCAAAATGTAAAATTAACACTAAATGACGAAAGATTAAGATGAAAACACACAATCTAACCCAAGCCTTCGAAATGATCTAATTAATCGCCCGATGCATGGCTTTTCATTCCCCATTTTCGAAGACAAAATTGAAGTTCAAGATGTGATTTCCCTACTATCTCTCGATCAAATCTTGATTTCAAGCATTCCTTGGACACAGAAACGAGTCAAGAATATGAAGAAATCAAATTGGCACTTAAATTGGTGTCTGGACAGCTTGAATTTCTTGAAAGTTCAAGGGCGAGTCTTTCTGTTGCGAAGACCACTATTTTATATGGGCTTTCTGTTGCGAAGACCACGTTATTTAAGGAGAAATTGGGCCTAACCGTCCGATGAAGAGGTGCATCGCGATCAACAGTGGCGATGAAGCGTCGTTCGATCGAAATGGTGCGATTAAGTCACCTCCATTCTATCAATGATCAAAGGCTGAGGTGAGTACACGTATTTTAATTTGAAACGTCGCCTCGCTTGATCATCCGTTGGATCTTAATCCAACGATCGCAATATGTTGAAGAGTTAACTGATCGTAAGTGATCTCAGGCATTATAACTCGCGAGATTAACGGCTTAGATGAATTCACTTAAATGGGATTTGAAGCACGTGTTTCATCCTTGATCGGGTGGGCCTCGCGTCCACCGCATCTACGCACTTCGATCATCGCGATTCCCATCCGACGCTCCACATCACGCCATGCATCCTGCAATCAACGAAAACAAAGGGAATATAGTCCCACACTAAGAAAAAGATGAAAAATCATCGAGTATATAAGGTGAGTGAATAATAGCGGTTAGCTTAAATCCGAAATATTGGATGCTTATATGTACTATAACCATACTAATACGAGTAAATATAAGGGTTAACATCATATAGTGGCACGACCTTTAGGGTAATTATCAGATACTGGCACGACCTTTTTTCACTCTCAAATACTGGTACGACCTTTTTCGGTCGCTCAGATACTGGCACCACCTCAGCATTCCCGCTGAGGTGGCATTTTTTATTTTTTCATCCCCCACCTGGCTGCCACCTCTCTCTCTCTTTATTCTCTTCCTCTCTCTTCATTCTCTCTCTCGTCATTATGGTCCTCTTTCTCTCTCTAATTTGTGGCTGTTATTCGACCGCGCATCTCGCATTCCCGCCTACGCTCTTGCGAGTGAACGAACGACTGAAGCTCCCGCAAATCAATGGTGAAGAATCGAACTCGATCGTCCCTGCCGAGCGGCTAATGGAAGCATCAGCTAATGGAACGATCGGAAGAGGAATCCGGGTGGAAGCGATCTTCAAACTCCAGACGGATCAACCTCAGGAAAGCCAAGATCGCGCCCTCCGAGGAAGAAGATCACGCGCCCGGGTCCTGCACTGACGAGATCGATCGTCACGTCGGCTATTCCCCGGATCGCCACGACGAAGGCGGCGAGATCAGCCTCCGACTCTGGCTCGATCGACCAGTATCCGGTGATGATAGCGAAGCCAATCGCCAAGGAGCCTCTGGCGAGCTCCTTCTCCCTGAGATACCCTAAAAAGAGCATGGAGACCATGGCGCGTGAGTAAAGTACAAGGCCCGTCACTGCTATCGGCACCGATATCTTCCCTATGGCCTTCATCTCCTCCACCACTTGACAAGCGAGAAAACTGAGTTATTCTATCCTGTCACTGTCCATCTCTTGAAAGAGTCGAAGAGGTGTATACCTCGGAGGGGGTGAGCCGTCCGTGGAGTAGAGGTTGAGGAACGGGGCGAGCGTTGAAGTTTGGCATGGCGGGTGTAAAGTATCAAACTTACTACGGATGAGGCAATTCTCTCCGGTGAGGAGAGGAGAACCGGAAGGCCCAATATAGTGAAGAGGAAGGGAGAAAAAGGACGAAAAATTCTCAGAGAGGGGTGCGTCGTGTTCCTCGCTAGAACCATCTCCATCAACAACGAGCTTGTCTCCGCTGCTCTTCCCTCCAGAGGTAGAGAGAGAGTAAACCGTCTCCGCTGATTTTAGGGTTCGGGGTCCATAAGCTGCAAAAGCTTTATATTAAGGGAATACAGGCTTCGATATCACTTGGACTCGACCCCACGAAGGACAGGAGAAGCAAGAAAAGTTGCGTGATACAGTCTACCACATATCTGAACTCCATTATTGAATCTTCATCTGCGACGTGGCTGTTCGTCAGTAGAAAAAGAGAGAGAGAAACTCCATACAGTGAACAGTCTAAAATATTGGAAGGCGGCGTCGTGCATGGAAGTTGTTTCTCGAGGACTTGGGAACGGCGCAGCGCTCGCCTCTCGGTCATTAATTCCAGCACCGTGGCTTCATTCATCCAATATAGTCCCTGAATAATAGTATAGGAAAAATCTGAAATTTGCGTGCACGAGGAGCCGTTTGGCCGCCGACTAGACTGTCCCCTCTGCGGGTCTCGAGCTTCAACTTTGACCTCAAAATAACTAGTCTCTCTCTCTCCATCGTTCTTAGAATTGTGAAACCAAACCTTATATTGAAAATGCGCCGGGTTATTACACTTTAGTATTGACTCCATCGAGATAATCAATGCCACGGACTGATCACGGAGCTCGATGGCTCAATCAGTTAGCCTTGAGGAGGAATGTGGCTGTCAAACATTCATTCCAACGTGAAATTTTTTACCCCCTTGCGGCGCGATCTGTTCTTGGCCACATGCGGGGAGGACTTTAGCTTCCTAGCGAGAATAGACAGAAGGAAGAAGGAGAAGACCATGTGATTGTAATGGATACGAATTCTTGCTGTCTGAGTTAGTACTATGGACTCAGGTTTTGATGTCGATCGAGCCAGAGTCGAAGGCTGATCTCGCCGCCTTCGTCGTGGCGATCCGGGGAATAGCCGACGTGACGATCGATCTCGTCGGGCGGGACCCGGCGCGTGATCTTCTTCCTGAGGGCGCGATCTTGGCTTTCCCTGAGGTTGATCCGTCCGGAGTTCGAAGATCGCTTCCACCGGATTCCTCTTCCGATCGTTCCATTAGCTGATGCTTCCATTAGCCGCTCGCAGGGGACGATCGAGTTCGATTCTTCACCATCGATTTGCGGGAGCTTCAGTCGTTCGTTCACTCGCAAGAGCGTAGGCGGGAATGCGAGATGCGCGGTCGAATAACAGCCACAAATTAGAGAGAGAAAGAGGACCAGAATGACAAGAGAGAGAATGAAGAGAGAGGAAGAGAATAAAGAGAGAGAGAGGTGGCAGCCAGGTGGGGGAGGAAAAAATAAAAAATGCCACCTCAGCGGGAATGCTGAGGTGGTGCCAGTATCTGAGCGACCGAAAAAGGTCGTGCCAGTATTTGAGAGTGAAAAAAGGTCGTGCTAGTATCTGATAATTACCCTAAAGGTCGTGCCACTATATGATGTTAACCCTAAATATAAATATGGCGTCACCTCAGTGCCACGCAAGTACTCGCATGGGTCCGCGTGGCTTTGCCATGCGGCCTTGTGTGCCACATCACATCCACGTGGGCTCACGCGAAATATACACCCCTTTTTGCGATTTTTAATGTTTTAAATAACCTAAAAATCGAAAATAAACTTAATTAATTTCAGAAAAATTCCATAAAATTCTCTAAAAGTGTAAAAATCATAACTTTCAAAATATAACTCCAAATTAATTCAAATTTGTTTTGTTGGATCAGAAATTGAATAATCTATCATTATAAAAAGTCAAATTATTAAAATAATAGGAGAATAGATATTAATTAAATTAATACATTCATGTATCTTATATAATAAATTTATAAGAATACATAAATGTTAATAAAGATCTTTTCTCTTACATTTTCATCCTTAAAACATGATTATGATCTTAAATGTAATTAGGATTAAACATCGTAATGCTTAAATTATATATACTAATCCATAAATTGATGTATTTTTAGATCATAACATGAAATGATACAAAATGATAGAAATATACTTAAAATAGGAATGATTAATGCCTTAAATTCAATTAATAATCATGTAATTTCATGTATAAATAACATGTTATCAATCGTCCATAGGCAGACTATGCAAGGCAATGCCCCTCTTCAGCAAGGTGCGAATTTTAAAATTGACTCACATGTTCTTGGCCTTTTACCCACTTTTCATGGACTACCATCGGAGGATCCATATCGACATGTAGACGAATTCGGCAAGGTGTTCAATTCAATCAATTCCACAATGTTCCCTCTGAGATGGCCAAGATGTGCTTCTTCCCTTTCATGCTTAAGGAAAGGGCAAAGGAGTGGTTTTTCACCTTGGGCCACGAGTATGATTCATGGAGAGATATAGAAGATGCATTTTTGCGTAAGTACTACTCGGTAGGTAAGACTAGCTCTGTGAGAAGAGCCATACGTGAATTCTTACAAGGGCCAGGTGAGGTTTTCTACGCGGCATGGGTGAGACTTAGAGATCTCTTGAGGTAATGCTCGCATCATGGTATACCTAAACATGAGATTACTGAGATTTTTTATGATGGTTTAGGTGCACCTAACATATATTTGCTCGATGTTGCTAGTGGAGGCACATTTATGAGCAAATATGAAGATGAAGCCCTCGGGTTGATCGAGTTGGTGGTGGAGAATACCCATCATCATGTGGCTAAATCCTTTGGAGGACGGAGCGCTCCCACAAAGGGAGGGATGTTGGATGCCAAGGCGGTAGAGACAGGTATGCTTTTAGATAAAATTTAAAAACTGACCAAGGCACAGAATTTGATCATGGATTCGCCTAAGATCTGACCGGGTTCTGATGGCCTCGCGCTAGTATCACATATCGATGTCTCTGCGTGTTCACATTGCTCTAGTTTTGAGCACGTCGAGCTGAATTGTCCCGTGATGGCAATCCCAGGTCCATTTCCACTTTGCACAAACCCTACGACATATCCAGGTTTGAGCCGAGTGGGTAGGTTTAACTACTCGAATCAGGGTTATTCTAGTTTTCATAACCCATCTTATGCGTAGCAGCAGAGCGGGCAGCACACTCCATATTATCAGCCCTTTGGATCCTCGCAGCAGCATATGGGAAACCCAATGCCGACATCTTTCGCCCCCGGTCTTCCCCGAGCGGTTACACCGCCATCGGCAGTACCACCCCCAGCACCTTCATTTGATCTTGTCATGCGTGCATTAGCACAAATGATGAGTAAATTGAATGAAGTTAATGACCGACTTGATAGAGTCGAAGGGGCTAAAGCCCAATGCTCCGATGCTTCTACCAAGTAGAGGAAGGGTAAGCGAGTTGAATTTATAGATCAATTACCTTCCCAACCTTTAGCAAACCCTAAGAATGTAGGTTAAGCATCGTTGAGCCGCACCCACAATGTGAACGCAGTTCGCATTGATAGTGCATCGTCGGAGGCACATGCCATTTTGCGCCTACATAGCAGCAAGGTCTTAGTGGATCCTCATAAGGACCACAAGCGCCATAAGGACCCGCTCGAGGAGAGGGATGACCAATCCTCTCCCGCTATCATTTCGTAGGACTTCGATGATGAGGAGGTACCTAGGGTTTGACTATCATCATCCGGTACATCATCCAGTACCGGTATCTCCCGATACCGTCATCCTCTTACCGACACCCAATACCTGATACCATCATCTAGTTCTGGATGACGATTATCGGATTACATTGGAGTTCCGGTCCGGAACTAGATATTAACACTATCGTTCTGGTACCGGATGACGTTACTAGATGACACTATCGGGAGAAGGGGAATCCAATCCATTATTGCCTGAGTCTTACCTACTTTCTCTAAGACACTAGATAATGCCTTGTAGTGTCTCTCGGAGGAGCTCCCTACAGGCAAGCTGCGGACTCAGAGCGAGATCGCCACTATCGCCTCCGCACCTGACCGTCACGCCACCGACACGAATATCCTACACAAGATGAGTGGAAAATCTTGATCTTCAGAGAAGGCAGAGTGCAATCTCTGAAAAGCTACTAGGACGAAGAAGGCCACAACCTCGAGCTCGCGCTGGGCTTCTTCTGTAACCTCGCTTCTTGCATGTACATCATCGAATATCTCGTCGAGGACAAATTCGTCCCGCGTTTAGTGGCAGCACTTCGGAAGGACAATAGTTCGACAAAGATAGAAGCCATGAGAGGGATCCACGCGCTGGTTTGCAGTAGCAAGGAGGCGAGCAAGGGGATGGGGGAAACGGGTTGCATTCAGGTGCTGGTTAAGTCCCTTGAAGCAAAGAGCATGGAAGAGAGGGAAGCGGCAGAGAGAGAAATAGCCAGGCGAATCTTTTTAAATTTTTCTCGATGGGAATAATACATTACCTCTCGTAGCACTAGATCTCCATGAACTGAGAAGGCAGCTCCACAGCGTCCCACTCAATCGCACGAATGCCGCCCACAAGTCCTTCGTCTTGCTTTGTCAACATGTGCTGAAGCGCGTGACCAAATTAATGGAACACGGTTTCCACCTATGTGCCAAAAATTTACTGATTAGAAGACAAAACAAAAACACTACATCCACATGAACGTGCCCATACACCTTCCTCTTATTTACGTACAAGAAAAAGAAGAGGAAGGGAGAGCTGCCATGGTATTATGGCAAGGAGAAATCACCTCGCGGAACGTCATCAAACTGGGTTTATCTCCCATGGGATAAGTTTGGTTGCAAACCATGTGCGCGATGGGCAACCTGACGGGAAAGCCATTGCGCGAGAGAACTTGACTCCGAGAGAAGACCTCGTCCATCCAAGCTTTTTGACACCTTGGTAAAAAGGAGGATCTTGGGTGTTGCCCTGTCAAATTGACGACAACTGCAAGACTGGCCTTTGTGCAGCGAGGCTCCTGTGTACATCGTTTGTCACTTGATTTGCCTGATTTGTGTAATTGTGTGTGGTGTTCTTTTCCCTGGATATCGATAACCGGTATCGACATCCAACGTTTTGACCATTAGCAGATGTTGATATCGGATATCAATATCAGAACACGATATCAACATCTAGAAACCGATATCTAATATGTGAATATCGGTTTCATGTTCTATGGGTATCAGGTACCATTTAGGATCCTAATGGTACCCAATACTATTATTGTAACAGATATTGGTATTCAATACTGGTATCTGAACGGGCAAACCCTAGAGGCACCCAATGAGGAGAGTAGGGCAGAGCCCAATACCGAGGTTTCCAAACCTCTAGTGCTTTATCCTTAGTTATTGAGTCGACCTAGGTCTCTACGAGTGAGAGTGATGATACATTACTAGAGGCCTTTAGACAGGTTACTATCACCATCCCATTAGTAGACGCTATCCAGCATATTCCATTCTACGCTAAGTTCTTAAAAGGACTTTGCACTCCTACGAGGAAGTCGAAATGTATCCATATGAGTGAGACCATTAGTTCTATCATGTTGAGTACGCTTCCTCGTAAGCGACGTGATCCAGGAGCTCCCATGATTAGTTTTGAGATAGGGGGCAGGACTTTCACTCGATCTCTTCTCGAAACGGGGCCTAGTGTCAATATCCTCCCGAAGGGAGTGTATGAATTTGTTCACTTGGCGAGTTGCAGCCATTACTTATCAAGTTGAGTTTAGCTTCGAGGAGAGGGAGGACGGGAGCTTTGAGGAGCCCGAGGACGATCCATTTCCCTCCAGCGAGACGGCATCCGAGCTAAAACCCTTACCTTCTTCGTTGAAATATGCTTTTCTTGATCATCATTGTGCTAACCCTGTGATTATATCCTCGCAGCTAGATTGAGACCAAGAGTTGAGACTATTGGTGGTCTTGCAAAGAAGAAAGGAAGCAATTGAACGGAATTTAGCAGACCTTAAGGGAATTGATCCCTCTTTGTGCACTCATCGCATTTTCCTAGAGGAGGATTCTTGTCTCTCTAGAGAGGCACAAAGGCGGCTAAACCCTAAGGTATGGGACGCCATTAAGGATGAAATCCTTAAATGGCTTAATGCAAGTATCATTTATCCCATTTACGATAGTCTATAGGTCAGTCTGGTGCATGTCATCACCAAGAAGGCGAGGATCGTCGTGACGACGAATGACAAGGGAAAAGAACTTCACACGCATCTTTCGACAAAGTGGCGAGCATGCATCGACTATCGGAAGCTAAACGCAGTGACGAAAAAGGACCACTTCCCCTCGCCATTCATTGACCAAATTCTTGACAAGCTTTCAAGTCAAGGATTTTATTGCTTCCTCGACGGCTATTCCGGGTACAATCAGTTAGCGATACACCCCGATGATCAGGAGAAGAGTACAATTACATGTCCATTTGGCACATATGCATTTCAGCGCATGTCATTTGGATTATGTAATGCTCTTGCCACTTTCTACAGGTGCATGATGGCCATCTTCTCTGAATTTATAGGAGAGAGCATGGAGGTCTTCATGGATGACTTTTCAATTTTCGGGCCGAGTTTTGATGCGTGCTTAGAGCGCTTAACGCAAATCCTCGATATTTGCATTAAGAAACGCCTACTTCTTAGTTGGGAGAAGTCTCACTTCATGGTAAGAGAAGGTATAGCACTTGGGCATTTAGTCTCAGGCAAGGGATTGGAAGTGGACAAGACCAAGGTTGAGGTGATCCAAGACCTTGCACTCCCAAAGTTGATAAGGGAACTTAGAAGTTCTCTTGGGCATGTCGGCTTTTATCATTGTTTTATTCAAGATTTTTCTAAAGTTTTATTCAAGATTATTTTACAAAGTCCTAATTGGGACTTATCTTTTGAGATTATGTGTGACACTTTAGATTTTGTCGTGGGCACGGTTTTGGGGCAACAAATCGACAATAAGCCGGCTGCCATTTGTTACGCAAGCAAGATGTTAGCTGACACTCAACTTAACTACACTACTACAAAAAAGGAGTTGTTAGCGGTCATCTTGGCTTTCGAGAATTTTAGGCCTTATGTCTTGGGCAGCAACATCCTTGTGTACGTGGATCATACCACTTTAAAGTACTTGCTGTCTAAGAAAGAGGCTAAACCACGATTGATTCGATGGGTTCTCCTTCTTCAAGAATTCGATTTGGAGATTATAAACAAGAAGGAAAGCAAGAACTCTGTGGCTGATCATCTTTCTCGACTTCATACCGCATCTTCAAGTGAGATTATTGACACATTCCTCGACGAACAGCTTCTCGTCGTTGTGACTAAGGTACCTTGGTTTGCACATATTGTCAATTACTTAGTCACAAAATCTGTCCCCAATAATTGGAACACGGATCAAAAGTGAAAATTTTCTTATGGTATTCGATATTATTTTTGGGAAGAACCCTAATTGTTCCATGTAGGGGCTGATAAGATTATTTGGTGATAGATTCCGGAGGAGGAGCATATTTTATCAATGTGTCACTCATCCTTATGTGGAGGACATTTTGCGTCGAGAAAGACTGGAGCGAAGGTGCTACAAAGTGGCTTTTATTGGCCAACTCTATTCAAGGATGCAATCAAGTATTGCCACGAATGTCTCAAGTGCCAATTCGCATTAAACATCTCAAAGCGAGATGAAATGCCATTGCAAACCATCCTTGAGGTAGAGATTTTTTTATGTTTGGGAGATTGACTTTATGGGACCATTTCCACTGTCGGAGGGAAAGGAGTACATTCTTTTAGCGGTGGATTATGTGTCCAAATGGGTCGAGGTGATACCGACAAGGATAAATAATCATCGAGTGGTTAATAAGTTTATTTTTAGCAACATATTTTCTCGAGTTGGTTGTCCTAGAGCAATTATTAGTGATGGTGGATCTCATTTTACTAAATCTCATTTCAGGATTTTACTTAAGATATATGGAGTTCACCATCGTGTCACGACACCGTATCACCCCCAAGAAAATGGCCAAATAGATGTCAGCAATAGAGAAGTCAAGAACATCTTGAAGAAGATAATTCGCACAGATAGAAGAGATTGGGCAGCGAAGCTACCCGATGCTCTATGGGCCTACCGTACCGCATTCAAGACACCCATCGGATGTCTCCTTTTAGGCTTATTTATAGCAAACCTTGCAACCTCCCTATCGAGTTCGAGCGTAGAGCATTCACGAGACGAGACCGTGAGATCATCGATTTCACACAGTCTCGTGTCAAAAATAATGCCAAACTTACCAATTTTGGGAAATTAACTCGAATTGAGTAGCATAATGGTAAATAAGGGTCGAATCCACAGGGAATTAAGAAATTTCTTGATGTATTCTTTGAAATTGATCAAATCAGACGATGAAATGATGATAGAAATTGGAGAAAGTGGTAAATTATGAAAGATAACTTCAAATCAATTTCACGGAATCCAGAATCATCGAATTTGGACTTGATTTCGTGGAGAAATCAAAAATCAAAGTGGAGAGAAAATTTCCGACGAAGAAATCACGATTTTGATGGAAATTAACCAAAATTACATATTAAATCCTAATCTAAATCGAAATCAAACTTAAATAAACTAAATCTTAGCAAAAACTGCTTCCACTAACCACGATTAGCGATCAGATTAGCTCGATTAAACCGATTAATCGAGGAAAATGCTGAACAACGCCTTTGCGAGTTGAAGCTGCGATTCCTACCGATCTACACAATGAAATCTTGATTTCAAGAGCTCCGGAGGTGCGGAATTGAAGGTAGAACATGTTAAGATCAAGAGAAACGAGAGGGGAGGTGTCTAGACAGCTCAACTAGATTGAAATCCTACTCGAATGCTCAGAACATCGAAGAACAGGTCATTTTGTAGTACACGTGGGCGTAACCGTCCGATCGTTTCAATCGACGGTTAGAATGGAACGGTCCATCGTGGACCGTTTCGCTTAAGTCGTGGCCATTCGATCTTGATGAATGGTCTGGATGCGCCCCATGGATAAGCGTTATAAAAATGCATGAATTTGCGCCCCTTAGATCACGATCGTGCGGTTGAGATGCGCCGCGGCAGTTTCAATCACGACCCTTATAATCCAGTTTTAATCGCACCTGTCTTTGATCGCGATCGGTGGTCCGCGTGTACACCCGATTGACGCGCGATGATCCATGCTCCATCCAATCCGACGCCTCTCCTTTCGCCACATCACTTGCATGTTTAAAAACTATGTGGGACTTTTAGTCCCACACGGAAAAATTAAACGGAGTAGAAGCGTTTATAAGACGCGACAGTATAGAGGGTTGAATACCCTTCCGATATACGGAAGGCTGAACCTTATGCACTATATAGTATATTAAATATATATGTAAATAATAGCACACGTCACCTTTCCGCGTAGGCGTCGCGTGAGCTCGCGTGGCGCTGCCACGTGGCCCGGAGTGCCACGCGCTGAAATAAAACCGCTTTTCGCCCTTTTTTCAATTCGTTTTTATCATTTAACATTGAAATAAATTCCGAAAAATCCGAAAAAAATCCCTAAAAATAGAAAATTCATAAATTTTAATATATAACTCCAAATTAATCCAAATTTCCTTCATTTGATCCGAAATTTAATTATCTAGCATTATAAAAGATAAAAATTGATAAATAATGAGAGTTTTAAATTTTATTTCAAAAACACATTTATTTTTAAGGATTTTAAACTTTAAGAAAATATAAATAAATCTTTATAAACGTTTTCTCTCATTATTTTCACTCTAAATAGCATTCATAATCTCAAATAAAGATAGGTTATTAATTTATCCATCATATTAAACCCTATTTAAAGTATTTTTGAGACTATAATGATTTATTATGGAACGATAGAAAAATTCACATAAGTATGATAACATGCATGTAAATGAAACCATTTATACCTTAATATGCATCAAAAATAATGTTTTATTATGTTAATATCGCATGTTATCAAGCATATTAGGCTATTAAAAAGCTCAATCTATCTCTTGACCAAGCCGAAAAGGAAAGACTTCTACAACTTCAAGAGCTCCAAGAATTACGGAATGAGTCGTATCAAAAATGCCAAGATATATAAGGCCAAAAATAAAGCCTTTCATGCCAAGCATATTAATAGGAAAACTTTTCATGTTCATCACAAGGTATGGCTTTATAATTCTCGTCTTAAATTTTATATTTGTTGTTTGCTTTGATGTTTGCGGTTGTTTTTCTATAAGCTCATTAGGTGCTAAGGAGGAGAGAATATCAAAGAAGGAAATTCAGCCCCAAAAGAACTCCACAATTGAAGAGAAGAATGCCACCAAGGAAAATACATGCTAAGTTTTTCTTTTAGCCCCTTTGCCTCTTTTCCTAATTAATAGTTTTGTATTTCAAGTATCATGATTACCATCTCCTTTCCATGAGCATGCTGATGCTTATTGAGGACAATGAAAGGAATGAATGTGGGGGGGAGTTTTCTAGAAAACTTAAGATTTTTAAAAAAGTTTTGCATTCCTTCATTTGGTATTCTATGCATGATCTGATTTCAAACCATGTGAGCAGCAACATGATCTTTCCAAAATGACATGAAATATGAAAACATAGAGTACATTAACACATTCACTTGTTTAGAAAGCCATGGGAAGAGCAACCTTAAGTGCTATGTTGAGGAGGTTGTAGAGCCGATGAAATTATGGATCTAGATATTCCTTTGGGGAACCATCAAAGTATAATCTAAGAATCTACTCAAGCTCATAGTATGATTTTTCAAAACTTTCTATACTTCTCATCCACTCATCTTAATTTCTAAAATCTTGAGTTAATAACTCTTTGCACGCACATCCTTTCGCTCTCCTTAGCAAGTCGTAGCTTGTGTCATCCTTTTATTTGAACTACTATTATTGACATAGTGAAGCTCCTTGATCCATAAAGATACCAAAACCTCTTCGGGGGAATAAGCTGCATGTCTACTAAGGATGACACATGGGTAGGATGAGCACCATGAAATGATTTAATATTTTTTTCAATAAGTTGCATAAAAAGCCTTAGAAATTTCAATTCTACATTATCAAATCTCTTTCTTTAAAAAGGCTTTCAGAAAGTAGAATTAGGATGAATAAATAACTAAATAAATAAATAAAATCCAAGTAGAATTAGGATGAAAGAAAAAGAAAAGAAAGTAGAATTAGAATGGTAAGTTTGTCTCCCATGTGTTTTAGCCGACTCTATCTTATAGCCATTATGTATGAAAAGGATGATGCTTGTTTCTACTTCTTGTGCCTTTATCATTCATATCCATAGTGCAAGGAGGAATCGACAAATTGATTTTGGTAAGGTGAATCATTTTCTTAAATTATCTATATCTTTATGAGTACGTAGAGCAAGAGGAATTCTTAGTTCATTTGGTGGATTAAAGTGTTCGCCGAAGGAAATGTCGTGACCCTAAGTTTCTAGTGCATTACTTTCTTCGTGGCATCATTTAAAGGTACAAAGTTCATTTCAGATTCTATCAATGCTTAACCCATGGTCTTCTAAAGGTCATTTTTTAGTCCAATAACACATTCTTTATGTTTCCATTGCTAAGGGACTAGCAATGATTTAATTTGGGGGTGTGATAACATGCATATTTAACTCAAATTCTTATCATATTTAACTAATATTCATGCTTATCTTATGTAATTATGATGCATGTTATGATAGTTTCATGAATTTTCTCCATTGGCATGCCATTTTACTAAAGTCTATATTTTTGTATTATTTCAGGGTTAATTATGTGCTTTATTGATGTTTAATCTTTTGGAAGGTTAAATGATTAGAAACTAATCACTTTCCTTAAGTTATTTTGACTTTAGTAGATGATCAAAAGAATTAATTTCAAGAAGAGAATGATAGGGATGATATAAAATAGAATTTTTAATGAATTATTTAAGATTATTTTGAATTCATCCCTATTTACTTGTTTGAATTTATATTTTTAGGTGGCATGACATTAAAGATGAAGAAATTTGTAATCCAATGGAGAAAATTTGAGTTAAAAAGGATTTATATAAATGAAGTTATGAATTTCTTCATTTTTCAGAATTTTCTAGATTTTATTTTGATTTTTCAGAATTTATTTTTGAAAAATAGCAAAAAGGGGTTATTTAATCACGCGGGACCCGTAGAGGTGACGTGGCACAACGCAGACATGTGGTGGGGCCACACGAGCCTACGTGGATGCCTACATGGCGTGAATAGTGATATCAAATGGTCGCGATTAAATCGCACACTCGCCTAATGTTGGAGAGACACATGGCTTCATGAGGATTCTTCGATGAAGATTGGATGGCTGAAATCAGGCGGAGTGGAATCCGTGTCATGGGCCAAGATCCCACCGATTTCACGCAATTGGACAGCCAAAATTACACAAAGTGGAATCTCCATCATGGGCCACAATCCTACCAATTTCACGCAATCGGACGGTTGAAATCACACTGAATGAAATCTGCACTATAGGCCACGATCCCACCAATTTCGTGCAAATTTCTCTATAAATAGATGTTCTCTCCCTTTGTAAACTTAACTCTTGATTAATCGTGAAGCAATTAAGCAATTTTGAAGGCATATCTTGAGTTCATCACAATTCCCTTGCGTTCTAAACTTAATCAAGATCAGATTGAGGCACGATGCATCGTGATTCTTCGCTTTGATTCGATCAAATTCTCCTCTTGAACGCTGAACATACGCCAAGGAAAAAACCAAGCAAATACTCTTCAATCTGCGTGAATTGAAGCCAAATCTTTGCGTCAATGGGGTTACTAGTGTGAATCAATCATTCACCTTGCGATAAATTTGTATTTAGATTAGATTTAGGTAGTTAATTTCATGATTTACTTCGTTTTGTTCTTCATTTTCACCCAAATTTGGTTCGGATTTTTGCTGATTTTGAAAGAGGATTTCTCCTAAATCTTAAATCCGAATCACTTGATCCTAATTTCATTGGATTCCTTGTGTCATCAACTTTGCGTGGATACAAAATTCGTAAAATTTCATCTTCATTTCACCCCTCCATTTAACGTTTGACCAACTACTGTTCATTTTCAATCTGAATTTGGGCATTGACTTGCAGGATCAATGATGTAGGATAATTCAGTTATGACGATATGATGATGATGAAATTATTTAATAACTAATCCTACAATTAATTGAGGGATCTATGAAATGATATCACTGTGATGTAGATGATTAAATCAGTGAGTATTCGAGTAGGATAATTCAAAAATGTGAGGAGAATAGAGATGATATTAGGATAGATTATGTTGATATGAATAGGAGTATATATATAAGAGAAAGAAGTAGGAGAATAGAATAATAGTATAATGATTGTGGAATAGAAAATAGTGAGTATAAAGAAGAAGGACGAGGTGAGGATAATATATTATGTAATATAGATTTGCAGATGATGGAAAGAAAGGAAGAAAACGACAGAGAAAGAGTGAAGGATTTAACTAGAGAAACAGATCTAATGCTGGACTTATAGTTTAGGAGACAGAACTATCTTCACAGTCAAAAGAAAGAGAGGACGATTACCTTCCTTGGACGGGAAGATGATTCCCTTAAGATCTACACTCTCTTTATTTATTTAGAGAGGTCTTCTTTATCCATTTAATAAATGGATAATTTCTCAAGTTGGTGGATAAGGAAGAGGAGGAAGAGGAGGAGGAGGAGGAGGAGGAGGATAGGTTCACATAGAACCCTTGTGTTCATGTTTCTAAAGTAATTCTCCATCAATCAATTACTTTTACAATTCAAATTAAAATTTGATGATTTTAGTCTCTTTGAAATCCTGTGGTTTTTATCTTTCCCTTCCTATGTGAGTTTTAAGATTTGGATATCATTTGATTAGTCAATTTGAAGATTTACACCAAAGTGTTCATTTTGGGATTTTTCTGATCATTGATTTTCAATAAATCACAAATTTTTTATCAATAATTTCCATTTTTTCTATAGATTTTGAATATATAATTTTCAAAATATTCAGAGCCCTTTTTATTCCCTGATTTTACTGAAAGTCAACTATTGGTCAAAGTCAACGCTTTCACCTTGACATTTGACATTTCATTGTCAAATCAGATGTCTAAAATCTTAAAATATCATATCCCATATATTTATATCATTTCTATTGATTAAATATCACTTTCATTTTTTTAAAACTCTTTTTAAACCTAATTTTGACCAAGTCAACTCTCTGATCATAGTCAACCGTGCTCTCGTGGATCGACCCTATCTTTACACTATACTAGATTTTATATCGTTGTTATCGTGAGTTCGGAATTATAATTTTTGTTTGACTGATGTTTGTGTGTTTTAACGACCGCATAAAACGCTTCGTCACCCATCATGCACCATTCTTTTCAATTACTTATACAATGAGACTAACCCCATTTAACTTTTTCAAAGTTAAGTTATTGAATTCTCACATTTTCAATTAGTTATGTGGATGTAGAGACATAGGTATGCAAGTACGAAAGCATGGATATAGATGACGATAAGAGGAAAGAGGAAACAACCCCCACAAAATTTGAACACCAAGCCAACCACATTTTTATAAACTGTGATAAATGAGGTTTGGATTTGGTAGATGAATCATCATAAGGTCTTTAGAATGATACAAAATTTATTTAGAGTGAATATTGGGCCAATCTCCTTAATTTTAAGGAGGTTGGACCAGAATTAACTTTTATTAAACGAGACCATAATTCTTTCTCATGATTTTAGATATTTTTCGGATAAAAAGATTGAAGATTAAATTCTTGATCCAATGGATAAAATTTCATACAAAAAATATTTGTATTTCATAAGATATTCAATATCTAAGTTTAAGGTATTTTTTGGAATTTTTCTAAAATTTGTTGGTTCGTAAACTAACTCGTCTCTTCGCGCCTTGCGTAAAAGATTTTTTCATTTCCGAAGGGAAGTTCCCATCAGGCAACAACGGTTTTGTCTCGACCCTACAACGGCTTGGAATTATTTCAGGGACTCTTCAGATTTTGAGCATATTTACAAAAATCACACTCCAATTTTTAAGAAGAAACTTATAGAAATGTCCTTCCAACTTTTGAATTAAAAATATACAGAAATGTCCCTCCAAATTTTAAAGTGAAAATTTACATAATACCCCTCAAATTTTTTTAAGTTGGAAATTTACAGAAATGCCCCTTGATCTCAATTAACGGCTAGGATTTCTCTAAATTCAAATCATGATATCTCATGATCTAGATAAAGTTTTGAGCTGAAATTTTATTTCTAGATTCATCTTTTAACCCTCTAGTCATCCATATCCTTGGATCAAAGATTCGAGCTGGGAAAAAATTGATTTTCATCATTGGCTTCTTTTACCGCTCTTTAGACTCAAACCCTAAGAACCCACCTATAAAAGCCTTCATTTTCTCTCTCCTTGCATTTTTTTGGCTCTCTTTTAAAATGAGGCTACCAGAAAGGAAAGGGAGAAGACGTCAAGGCCCAAGAAAGAGCATTCTTTTTATGCTCATTCTTCTAGTGGAGAAGGGAGCAAGCAAAGATCATGATCGAAGTGGATCAAGCATCACCCAGCCTAGAACGGGCACACCAACGAGGTTTGTGCAAAGATCTAGATTCGATTTTGCCTTGGGAACATCTCCATATATAGTAGACATGTGTTTTCTTTTTGTTTTATTTTTATTTTTTATTTTCTTTTAGTGTAGTAGCTTTGAAATCATCTCCACGTGCATCTCTCACTCTCACCCTCACCGTGCATTTATCCATTGCTACCGCCATCTACTTTTTTTATCTTTCCATCATGTTATCTCTATTTTCATCTCTATTAATCTAATTATCTCATCTATTTTATAATTTCTATCTTAATTCTAATATAATTAAAAAATTATCCCTCATACTCACCTCTACATACTTCATTCCAACTGACACTTCTTCCTCCGCCCTCATCTTTCTTTTAAACACATAACATCATTACTTTAACGCCCTATGGATTCGACCCTTGCTAACACAAAACTAAGGAACTATATTTTAGTGCATGAAACCGACGCACAATAACAACGAAAAACATGCGCGGTTGAGTTCATCATCAGAAAAAATAGCTGGTTCATGGAGGTCATTCAACAAATAGAGCTTCCATTGAGAAGACAGTAGAAGCTGTTTGGTTTGCTGCAGCTTTTTGGAGTGCTTTTCAGCCTTCCGATAATAATTAAGCTCATGTAAATCTCAGCCAATGAAATATATAGTCTAACTTGATTGCCTATTCTGGCCACTTTCATCAGAAAATGAGGCTGAATTTTAGTCCTTTGACCCTTCATCAACAACATCCGACGGTTGAAACTTGTCTTGTCTCATTTTTATCCCCTCTCCCTCTCATGTGCAGTCTCTCAAAACTGAGACCGGGATGGATCAACCATTGTAAAACCTCTCCTATTTTTTTGTTGCTGCATCCCATTAAATCATTATTTCATTCAGAATCCCCGAGGTCTAACCTTTTTTCTAGCCATAACCCTTTTCTAGTCCATCTCTCTCTCATGTAAGCCACTGATTCTTTCAAGAATAAACTTATCGAAGGTTCAGACACTGCACTCCAAGAGCATGCCTTTATTTCCCAACTGATCATTATTAAGAGAGAACCGAGGTCCATTAAACTGGAAGTTCAATACTAAAAAAATATAAGAAATCTTTATAAGTAGTTAGCATTTATTAATTATTATTTGTTTGAAGATGGGAAACTAGTGAGTTCTACGGTTTATCTTTACCTGAGTCACTGATCTCAATCTTCTTCCCGTATATCAAACTAGTATCTTGGAAAACACAGCTAGATTTAGTTTTGACAGAACCATACATCCTGCGTACATTGCTTTTTAAGAATGTGAGGGATAAAAGAATATATACAAAAGAATATTTATATATAAATATAAATAGAGAAAGAGACAAAAAAAAGGAAGAGAAAGAGATAGAGCAAGGAAATTAGTGGATAGAAAGAAGAGAAAGGAAGAAAAGAAGAAAATAGATGATAAGGGAATCAAGGTAGAGAGAACAATGAATGAAAATAAAATAGGGAAGAAAATGAGGTTAGAAATGGGTAGAAGAAAAGGATTAAAGTACATTGATGAACTCGATTTGGGGGTATTTTTAGTCGTTGTTTTAAATCAATTTCATGCAAAAATATTTAGAATTCCTCACTTTGTATAATGGTGAAGTAAGAGTCAAATCCTCAGGGAGCTTTGGTAATGAGATTAGTGCTTTGAAGGTGCAAAGATACTATTATATGGAAAAAGAATAGTAGCAGGGATTTTTGAAGAAATATGGCAGGACAAAGAAATGGAATATGGTATGAAAGATATTATAAATAGATATATTTATATTCTATGATAAATAATGATAAAAATATTGATGATTAAATGATGGAACAGAGAGATGAGAATGACAGAATGGAAGATGATGGAAGAATGGTGAAAAATTGGGTAATCGGGAAATTGGGTAATGATGAGAGATTGTTTAAATAAAAAGATAAAAAAATCTAAAATAGAAAAAGGGAAATAAGTTCTACACTATCCATGTCGAGGATTTTAAGAGAAAATCATATCCAAATCCTCACACAAGCCCCATTTTTTTATGCGAGTCCTAGGCTTGGTGATGCTTGACTCATTACAATCTTGATCCTCCACTTGATCTTGCCTCCACAATAAACTTGGACACCAAACATTGCCAAGCTTGGGTCCTAAGACTCTCCTTTTTCCTTCTAGTAGCCTGATGATAAGAGAGAGCCAAAAAAATAACAAAAAAGGAAGAAGAAGATTCTTTTATATGTTAGGTTAAGAGGTTCCTTTGAATCAATAGTGGAGATTAAGTCTTTTTGGGTGAAACCAAATGAATGGTGGAGATTAAATCCATAGGCCACGACCATAATCACCTCCTAAAGAGGTGGGAGAGCCCTTTTTAAGGAGGTGGGCCCCACAACCACTTCCTTAGGAAGTGGGTTGACCACTCTCAAAGAGATGGTAACCTTACCACTTCTCTAAGGAGGCGGGCTTACCTCTTTCTCCTCCTAAAAATATGGATCCTTCCTAAAAAAGGAAAGATCTAGATTTATTAATAATAAATAAAAGAGACAAAGTTTGACCTCTTTGACCCTTCAAGAATCCCTTTGATCACCTTTGACTTGTCAAGAATCACTTTGACTATCATTGACTTCTAAGAAAAATAAAGTGACTAGTCTCCTAAAAAGGTGGAATGGGTTGATTCCCCCTAAGAAGGTAGTTGACTAACCTCCTAAAAATTTGGAAAGGTTTGACTAACCTCTTAAAGATATAACAAGGTTTGACCAACCTCCTAAAAAGGTGGAAAGGTTTGACTGATCTCCTAAAAAGGTGGAATGGCTTGACCAACCTCCTGAAAAGGTGGAAAGGCTTGACCATCCTCCCAAAAAGGTGGAAAGGTTTGACGAACCTCCTAAAAAGGTAGAAAAGGTTGACCAACCTCCTAACAAGCTAGAGTACTTGTTTCATTCTTCCCCTTCTAGATAGTTTGCATCCATGCTCCAATTGAACTTTACCTATATCCTTGCATCCATATTACTCATAAAAATCTGAGAATTCAATAATTTGAATTTTTAACAAATCAAATGGGGTTACTCATATAATATAATAAAAATGTAAGAAATGATTCATAACATGACTTAGTCATAATTTTTGTCACATTCAACCTTATAGAAATGGATATTCTCATTTTAATAGTCTTTCTTAGCGCTTAAACAAGATAAACCATGCATGAATGTGACTTATATTTTAGAGTTATCATGCGACAGAGATAGAGTGTGTCTATATGTCTGACTAGTTTACTTGAGGATCCGGAATAGGTTTCCTCTTCTCGTCATACGCATAAGGATCTGAAGCTGCAGATAGGGCTGCCTTTCTTTGAAGATTAATTCAAAGACAATTATATCCACTCATTACGCTGAAACAAGAAAAAAAAAAGCTACTTCAATTATTTAGGCTCGATTCTGGAAATCATTGGGACTGTACTCTCCCAATCATCTAATGGGCTTCAAAAGACTATATCATCTGAGTAGCAAGCCTCTAGGGTGTAAGACCTTAAAAATCTATTCTGATACTATTGATGGGATCTGAGGTCGATAACTTTTCAAAATTTTGATCAAAACATCAAATGCAGCGGAAAAACATTGAATCGAACATTCAAAGTACCAAGCCACCAAGAACAGATGATCCGATCATCTAGTATGTATGAGAAAACATACTTACATGTTTCCTTGAAGGAGTTCTTGAAGCTATTCAAGTGTCTAGCCTCTAGAAATATCCACACGGTCTCCGGATGGTTGGATCTCCTCTTCAAAGCTCTTCACCAAGAGAGAAAGAGGAGAAAGGAGAGAATTCCCACAAGGCTTGCATGGGCACCTCTAGTTGTGGTTGACCTCCCCCTATTTATAGAAATTTGGTATGACGTTTTTTTCATAAAAGCCCTCACAATTATGTTTATATCCACCAACATCCATAAACCTTATATGTGTGACCCTCTAGATCCATATATAGACCCAATAACACCTTATTGGTCAACCTTAATTAATTATCCATATCCACATATAGATTAATTAATCAAGGATCGATTTAACCCAATCGATAGGTTGAGTTGCCAGCTCGTTGGGTGCCAAGCTACACCACGTACTCTAGGAGATATGGAGTATGTAAGAACTCACTTATGGAACCTTCCCGTCATTTATTACCATGTATGTATAATCCTTCATCCACATTAGACTTATGAATGACTTAGGGTATGGTCGATTGTCAAACCCTAATCGGTCACTCAATTTAGTACTGATGCATGTAGAAATCATCGAGAACTCCTTCTTCGATATTTCTACTACCTTGGCCAAGGATTTCATCGCATCTCATTCCTTTGAGTCAATCTCCTCAAATACCGAGGGTGGATGATCCCATCTTGACCACACAATCATCTTCGTGGACTTCATGTCATATCCAATATATGACGTTTTAGATATCGCGTGGCTAGGGATTCGTAAGTCATAATCAAAACATGATCATCCATCCACAAGATGTCTTTGGTGTCTCAAGTCAAAAGACCACATACACAATCATGACATGAATCAACCTAATTGACAGTTAGGTATAATACCATTCAGGGATTCATACGGATCAATTCAGTGAACTCTTTCTCCAAAGAGCACCCACTATCTATCCTTAGTGTCTCCATACCGATGGCTATAGGATCGGCCATACTCATCATATGAGATGGATTAGATAGTGCTATTCTTTACGGATAACTCGATGTCCTTCTCGAATATCCCACGAATAGGAATATTTAGAACATATGTTTAAAGATTAGTGATCACTATATTATCATCTCATCATAATTCACTTAGTTATTGCACATGCTCATGGACTTCATTGCAAACATCACACAAAAATGACAATGAATAAATTTCATTTCAATGAACATCAACAAGATGCATGGAAGTGTGATTGGCTTATAGGCCACATAATATCCATCAATCTCCCACTTCGACTAAAGCCAATTGCCCTTGTGCAACAACCCCATAGTTGTGCAATGACGCTCAAAAAACTTCTTGAGCTAAAGGCTTAGTCAGTGGATTTGCAGCATTGTCGTTTGATGGAACTCTTTCCACCACTACATCTCCTCTGGCGACGATCTCCCTAATCAAGTGAAAGCGCCTCAGAATGTGCTTAGACTTTTGATGAGACCTTGGCTCTTTCGCTTGTGCTATTGCACCATTGTTGTCACACAATAATGGAATAGTAGGGATAACGCCAAGGTCTGTGATGAACTTCTTCAACCAGACTGCTTCCTTGGCGGCATCACTCGCGACAATATACTCAGCCTCTATCATCGAATCTGCAGTGGTGGGCTGCTTGGAACTTTTCCAAGACACTGCTCCCCCCATTCATAGTGAACAGGAGTCCAGATGTAGATCTATTATCATCTGGGTTTGACTGAAAACTCGAGTCAGTGTAACCCTGGAGCTTAAGCTCCTCTCCCCCATAGACCAAAAAGAAATCTTTAGTCCTTCTCAAGTACTTAAGGATGCATTTCACGGCTTCCCAATGACTCTCACCTTGGTTAGCCTGAAATCTGCTCGTAAAACTTAGAGCAAATGTCACATCTGGTCTTGTACATAGCATAGCGTACATGATGGATCCAATCGCCGATGCATACGGGATCTTTTCCATCAACGTTCTATCTTCAGGAGTCTTAGGCGAATGCTCCTTAGATATCTGAACTCCATGTCTCATTGGTATGAAACCTCTCTTGGAGTTATCCATGCCAAACCTCCTAGATCTATCTCTATAGATACATATTCCTAATACGTAGGTTGCTTCTCCCAAATCCTTCATGGAGAAGTTCTTTGACAGCCACGCCTTCACTGATGATAACATACCTACATCATTCCCAAGAGTAGGATGTCATCCACATAAAGGACAAGAAAAGTGATCATGCTCCCACTGATCTTCTTATACACACAAGGTTCGTCTTCATTCTTAATGAAGTCATAAGATCTGATCGCCTCATCAAATCTCATATTCCAACTCCTAGATGCTTGCTTCAATCCATAAATAGATCTCTACAAGTTGCACACCTTTTCTGGAAACTCTTTGGATGTATAACCCTCAAGTTGTATCATAAACACTTCTTCCTCAAGGTTTCCATTGAGGAAGGCGGTTTTCACATTCATTTGCCAGACCTCGTAGTCATAGTGTGCAGCTATGGCGAGAAGAATCCTGATTGACTTAATCATAGCAACTTGTGAGAAGGTTTCGTCATAGGCAACTCCTTGTCTTTGACCATAACCCTTCGCCACCAACCTTGCCTTGAAGGTGTCAATCTATCCATCAGCACCAATCTTCTTCTTGAAGATCCACTTACACCCGATGGGTACTATACCCTCAGGAGGGTCGACCAAGTACCATACTTGGTTTTGATGCATCGACTGGATCTCCGAATCCATTGATTCTCGTCATTTCTTAGAGTTGGAATCATGTACCGCTTCATTGAAGGTTAAAGGATCACTATCCCTTAAGTGGAGAGTATCGACATCATCCGTCACAATATGTCCTACATTTCGATCTGGTTGTCTCAGTACTCTACCAGTCCTACGCGGTGCCTCTGTGTGACTTGAAGATCTTCAGGGACTGAGTTCTCATTTAATGAGGTAGCATTTGTGTTCGGATCGAGAACTTCTTCTAGTATCCAATCGTCTCTGTTAAAGCCCTCTTACCCTTCTCTCTCTCTTATTGGGCTTAAGCCCACATTTCCCTATCTCTCTCTCTCCTCTCTATAAATACTCACTCTCGTGCATGTAAGGGTCACATCAAACCCTAGCCGTCATATTGTTTTTTTCTCTTTTCTCTCTCTCTTACCTGACGATCGTCTTCTTCCTCCTCTCTTACCTTCCAACATGGTATCAGAGCAAGGTTGAAGAAGAGATCGGTCTACCCTGCTGAGAGGAATCTGCCCTGCCGACGGCTCTCTACCCAATCGTACCTGCCCTACCGTGCCGCTCGCGTCGCCCCGAAGATATTTAGCGGTTGTTCCGTTTTTTTTTCCCAGACGATATTTCGTCGTCGCCTAGACGATATTCCGTGTCGCCCAGACGCCCCTGTTCCGTGCTGTTCCGCGCCGCCCAGACACTGTTCCGCGCCGCCCAGACCTCCCGTCGCTGTTTCGGCCGCCCAGCCGCCGCCCTGACACGATATTCCGTCGTCGCCCAGACGATATTTTGCGTCGCCCAGACGCCGCTGTTCCGCACTGTTCCGCACCGCCCAGACGCCGCCCTGAGGTTGTTCCGCACCTCACGACGTTCTTGCGCCGCTCAGAGCGCTGTCTCGCGCCTGCTGCCACCGCTCGCCCTACCCCGCCCATTTGCGCAGACTCGTCAGGCCACCACTGTTCCGCCCTGACGCCGGTCCTCGCCCGGTTACCTACTCTATTGTGCTGCGTTCGCAGCCCTATCTTGACGAGCCCGGCTTGCACGCCTGTCTGCAGCCTGTCTGCCGCCACCACTCTTCGCTGCCCTGCCGCCGCTGGTCCTTTGTCCTACTGCCACGTGATCTCTACCCTGCTGAGAGCAACCGCCACTGATTCCAGTTACACGCCGATTCATCTGCCGATACATCTGCACCGCCGGTTCCACTCCACTCCACATGGCTGACACTACTGCCGCATCGTCATCCTCGGATGTTGCTCAGCCCCCTCAGCTTACAGAGTTACCCCGGCAATCCGGGAAACACTCGATAGTGAGTGCACTGGCCAAGCCAGCTTACACATTCGATGGGTCCAATTATGGGCCATGGAGATGCGCCTTCCTCGAGTTTCTCAACGCCCATGGTCTTCGGCATCACTTGACTGATTCCTCTCCGAAGGAATCGGACCCGACATACTCGGAATGGAGCAGACTGGAGTCTGCGGTATGTTCCTGGCTTATCTCCAGTGTAGCGACGCAGATCATGGAGCCGCTCAGCATGACCCGTCCCGCTCGCGCTCTATGGCTCAAGTTGGAGATGATGTACGCCAACAAGAGCAACGTGAGCCGGACAGTTCGCCTATATGAGGAGTTATTTGCATGTCGCCAGGGAACCCGGACTCTCCAGACTTACTATGGAGCGGTCGACGCCATCTTTACCAACCTCGAGCTCTATCAGTCACTGGTCCTGGATCTCTATACGCTAAGACGGTATCGCGATGAGCTCCGCGCGGGAGCATTTCTTAGCGGGCTACGTCCCAAGTTGGCGGATATGATTCGGGGTCAGGTACTTGGGGGATCCCGGGTATTACCCACCGAGGAGATCTTTGCAGCCGCCCTTCGAGTGCAGGACAGCTTGCTCGCTTCCCAGTCCTCCCAGCCCACTAAGACTTCCGCACTCATCGCATCAGGCGGGGCTCCCAGGGCATCTGGGAAGAGTGCACCTTCCGGGAGGAACCGGAACACCTATCCATCCTGCAAGTATTGCGGGAAGACGAGTCACCTGTCAGAAAAGTGCTGGAAGGAGTTCGGGAAGCCTGCTTGGGCTCTGGCTGCCTCTGGAGGTAAGGCATCCTTGACTACGTCCCAGGCGGAGGGATCATCATCGACCACTACTGTGGGAGCGGTCAGCCTCGCGCTATCTCCCTCGGAGCTGGCCTACATTCAGGTATCCCGGGCCTCCTCACTTTGTCCGCCTGCGGCACCCTCAGACAGTCTTGCAGCACTGACGAGCAGCTTGGTGTCATATGCGGGAGGACTGGGGATCTTCTCTAGTACGTCGTCTATCTCAACCCCTCATATGACGTCTTGGGTTATTGACTCGGGGGTATCTTCCCATATGACTGGTTTTCCTCTGTCCTCACTTCTTATCGGCCTGAAACCTCCATTCCTGATGTTCGTATTGCTGACGGTCGCTCTTGTCCTGTCCTCAGTTCTGGCCAGTCTCATGCCACCTCTTCCCTTCCTCTACAGCACGTCCTGTATATCCCTGGATTCCCTACCAATCTACTGTCCATCAGTGCGATCACCAAAGCCCTTCACTGTGGTGTGTTTTTCTTTCCTCATCACTGCGTCTTCCAGGATCTCGACACGGGCCGGAGGATTGGACTGGGCCGTGAAAATGGACGAGGCATCTACGAGCTAGTGGCTGACTCTCCATCTACGGGCCTTCGAGCTCTTTTTGCACTATCTGCTTCTTCTATTTCCCTTCATGACTCTCTTTTGTGGCACTGTCGCCTGGGACACCCTAGTTTTGTCAAACTTAAATAAACTCTTCCTTGGTTACACTTATCTGAGTTTCAGTGTGAGTCTTGTGAACTAGGGAAACACCATCGATCGTCGTACCCATCACGCACTGGTCCACCTACCCATCGCCCGTTTGACATAGTTCACTGCGACGTTTGGGGTCCGGCTCCTCATACCTCTCCTACAGGAGGCAAGTACTACATGGTGTTCGTTGATGACTACACCCGGGCGAGTTGGACATATATCCTCAAGAGTCGAAAGGAGGTACTTTCTCGTGTTCAGCATTTCCTCCTTGAGATTATTACCCAGTACGAAACGATGGTCAAAATCCTCCGCACAGACAATGCTCTTGAGTTCACTCAGAAGGAGATTGAGGAACTCTGTCTCGGCTCATGGTATCGTTCATCGACTACTCGCCCATATACCTCGCAGCGTAGACGGGGTGGCCGAGCGGAAGCATCGACACCTCCTGGATATGGTACGCACACTGCTACTAGCTATGAGGGTACCTCGCATCTCCCGGTGTGAGGCCGTTTCCGACTGCTACATACCTGGTGAACCGCCTTCCATCTGCCGCACTTGGAGGAGCCATTCCCCTTCAACGATTGACTCTGGCTGCTGACCTCTTCTCTCTACCACCGCGAGTGTTCGGCTGCACTGCCTTTGTCCAGGATCACACCCCTGGCCTCTCCAAGCTGGCTCCTCGCGCACAAAAGGGTGTGTTCGTCGGCTACTCTCGGACTCAGAAGGGTTACCGTGTGTACTTTCCAGATCGGCGGCAGTACATTACTTCGGCAGATGTAACCTTCCAGGAGGACGTTCCTTTCTTTACCTCTACTCCGTCTGGCGAGGACACCTCCTCCCCAGCCTTCCTTCCTTCGGTATCTGCTACCACTGGCATTGACCTCCCTATGTCTGTACCGGATCCCTTGCTTGAGGTGTCACCACCCACGGCATCCCTCCCGTCTGCCCCATCTTCTGAGTCGGAATCTCCCTCCTCACCGCTCTTCCCTGTTCCGGCTCCTTTGTCACCACCTCCTTCTCCACCACCTCCTTCTCCACCACCTCCTTCCCCACCGCCTCCCGCATCTGATCTTGACCTTCCCATTGCCCTTCGCAAGGGCACTCGATAGTGCACGCGATACCCTATCGCTCATTATGTCTCTCCTGCCCGCCTTTCTCCTTCCTACCAGTCCCTTGCTCTTGCCGTTCTAACCGAGTCAATTCCCAAGTCGTATATTGAGGCGTTGCAGGTCCCGGCGTGGAAAGCGGCGATGGATGTGGAGTATGCGGCCTTCATCCAGCGGGAGACCTGGACGTTGGTTCCTTGGCCTATTGATGCCAATGTTGTCTCCTGCAAGTGGGTGTACTCCCTCAAGTACAATCCTGATGGCTCCATCGCTCGCTACAAGGCGCGTCTCGTGGCTCGTGGCTTCTCTCAAGCCTATGGTCTTGACTATCATGAGACATTCTCGCTTGTGGCGCGCCTCAGCTCCATCCGTGTTCTCTTCTCCATTGCTCTGGATCAGTCCTGGCCACTTCATCAGCTGGACGTGTCCAATGCTTTCCTTTACGGCGACCTTGATGAGCAGGTATTCATGGAGCAACCGCCTGGGTACGTTACTCAGGGCGAGTCGTCTGAGGTGTGTCTCCTCAAGAAGGCTATCTATGGGCTGAAGCAAAGCCCGCGTGCGTGGTTTCACAAGTTCTCCCAGCTACTCTTCTCGTATGGCTTCGTCTCTACGGTATCTGATCCGACTGTCATGCGGAAACGCACCCCGCATGGATGTGTTATTCTGGCTGTGTATGTGGATGACATCATCATCATTGGTAGTGACGACGCCGAGGTGGATGCGACCAAGGCTTATCTGGCTCAGCACTTTGTCACACGAGATCTGTCTCCCCCCAGGAACTTTCTTGGACTTGAGATCGCTTATCGTCACGGGCAGATGTCCATTTGTCAGCGGAAGTACGTGCTAGATCTACTGGAGGAGACAGGGACGCTGGGGTGCAAGCCGGCCTGCTCACCTATGGAGCAGAATGTGGACTGGTGGGACAATGCTACCGCACTTCTTGAGGACGCAGGCATCTACCGCCGACTTGTGGGGAAATTGATCTTCCTCACCGTGACTCGCCCGGACATCTCCTATGCAGCTAGTATCTTGAGTCGGCTTTATGCGGGCTCCTTGCATTATCCATCCGGGAGGGTGTCTATCGGCTTCTAGCGTACCTTAAGAGAGCTCCGGGGAAGGGCCTCTTGTATCGGCGACAGGGTCACCTACGCATTGAGCCCTACTCTGACTCTGGGTTCGCTGGTGACAAGGAGGATCGGAAGTCACATGGTGGTTATGCCACCTATGTTGGAGGTAACCTGGTCACATGGCGTTCTCAAAAGCAGTCTATCGTGTCCCGCTCTAGCGTCGAAGCCGAGTATCGAGCCATGGCGGACACCACGGCAAAAATGTTGTGGCTACGCTCTCTTCTCACCGAGCTTGGCTTCTCGCCAGACGGGCCTATGCAGATGTACTGCGATAACATGGCTGCTACCTTTATCTCCAGTAATGCTACGTTCCATATGAGGACGAAGCATATTGAGATCGACTGCCACTTCATCCGCCAGTATGTCGATAATGGTACCATCTATACCCCGCATGTCGCTTCCGCACATCAGCTGGCAGACATCTTTACTAAGGCCCTACCGGGCCCTGCATATGAGACCATTGGATGCAAGCTGGGCATGTTTGATCTCCACGCTCCAGCTTGAGGGGGAGTGTTAAAGCCCTCTTACCCTTCTCTCTCTCTTATTGGGCTTAAGCCCACATTTACCTATCTCTCTCTCTCCTCTATATAAATACTCACTCTCGTGCATGTAAGGGTCACATCAAACCCTAGCCGTCATATTATTTTTTTCTCTTTTCTCTCTCTCTTACCTGTCGATCGTCTTCTTCCTCCTCTCTTACCTTCCAACAGTCTCTCTTGGATATCCCACAAATTTACACAACTCAGTCCTCGACTCCAGCTTGTCTGTATCATGTTTATTAACATGAGAAGGACAACCCCATACTCTAAAGTAAGAGAAGTCCGGTTTCTTCCCTTTCCATATCTCATATGGAGTAGAAGCTACAGATCTGCTAGGTAAGACATTAAGGACACGCGCTGCTGTCTCAAGCGCATATCCCCAAAGGGATATTAGAAGTTTTGAAAAACTCATCATAAATCACACCATGTCCAACAAGGTACGATTTCTCCTCTCCAAAACACCATTCATCTGAGGTGTGTAAGGAGGAGTCAATTGAGCTAGGATACCATTATGCTTAAGGAACTGTGTGAACTCTGTACTTAAGTATTCACCTCCTCGATCTGATCGAAGAGTCTTGATACTCTTTCCAGATTGTTTCTCCACTTTATTCTTAAACTCTATGAATTTCTCAAAGACTTCGAACTTATACCTCATAAGGTACACCCATCCAAACCTAGAGAAATCATCAGTAAAAGTGAAGAAGTAGAAACTGTCACTTCTGGCTTGGACAGGCATCGGACCACATACATCAGAATGTATTAGCTCCAAGATACCCTTGGCTCGTTCTCCAATCCCTAAGAATGGAGATTTGGGTAATTTACCCATAATGCAAGATTCACAAATTTCCAAATGATTCATAGTCAAATGCTCCCAAGTATGCATCTTTATGATACTTTTGTAATCTTCCATCACCAACATGCCCAAGTCTACATTGCCATAAGTATGCTTCGTTCACACCCTCTTAACTCTTCTTAAGAGCAACATCTATTTGGAGATTGTAATAAGAAACATCAATCAGATATAAACCATTGACTAATGGTGCCGTAACAACCAATTTACTTCCCAAGTAAACAGAACAACACTTGTCCCTAATAATCAAGGTATATCTCATCTTGTCCAAACAAGAAACTGAAATGATGTTCTTAACTATGCTAGGAACATAATAACATTCTTCTAAAGAAAGATAATCTCCGGATGATAGCTTGAGGTTCACAACCCCTAGCGTCAGAGCAGCAACTCCTGCGCCGTTTCCCATCCTCAGTTCCACCTCGCCCTTTCTCAACTTTTGCTTACTTGTCAGCTTCTGCGAATCACTGCAGATGTGAGAAGTACATCCAGTATCTAATACCCAAGATGCAGAATCTCTATAAGACAAATAAGTATCTATCATATAGATACCTAGAGCATCATCATGCTTCCGTTGAGCTTTCTCGTTGAGGTACTTTTTACAGTTCCTCTTCCAATGTCCTTTCACGCCCCAGTGGAAACACATTACCTTATCATCGTCGTCCTTCCTTGTCAAAGTTGCTTTCACGTGCTTATTTCGTTTGCCCTTTTTGGAGGCAAAGGCTAACTTCCTCTTCTTGTTGGTCCCACCAACAAAGAGGACTTGGGGCTTTTCCTTCTGAAGGTTCCCCTCGGTAATAGTAAGCATGTTCAGTGCTCAGACTTAAGTAAGATCTTTAAGTTCCTGAGCCAATCAGTGAAGTTTGGCTAGTCAAATGTTTGGCATTCATAATGCCACGAAGAGGGTTCGTTGATGACATCTTTGCCTTTTATGAGATAAATAAGAATTAATAATTAATTCTTTACAGATATTGTGTTCATTGAAAATAAAGCTCCCACTAAAATTAAGCAATTCACACAACCCTCAAGTGCATGAAAAGGGAGAACCGACAATCCTCTAGTGGGGATCAGAATCTCAACAACTATATTATGACTTGGAATGGACTCCACCAATCATAATATATTGTTGAGCATCCATCTCATGAAACTTACAACATTTGCAATATCTGATCATACTTCAGTCCCCGACGCTCATGCGGCCTTGAGTGGACTCCACCAACCACTGAGTTTGGTGTAAGCCATTGACGGAACGTTTTTGTGCGTCGTCAAATCACAAAAACGCCGGTCAAACAAAACTTATAAAAACCAAACTCACAGAGATAATGATGGAGAATTCTTCAAAAGCACGAACACAAGGGTTCCTATAGAACCGAGATACGCATTAAGGAAGAGAATCCACCCCCAACTGCAACAACATGCCCTCCTCTTCCTCATCCAAAAGTTTGAAAAACTCACAATTCATAAAGTCAGTGACAAAGACCTCTCTAAATCTCTACAAGAGAGTGTAGACAACATGGGGATTACCTCCCCTCCTCTCCCAATTACAAATTGATCTAAAGATTGGCTTGGTCAAAAGAAATAAACCTTTATCATTAGATACCCAGAACTCTTTGAAGACCAAGTCAACCACCTTTTTACCTTTGATATAGGTTCCTAATTGTCCAAACCACATCCACCATATCATAGGTACCTTGTATATTTGTAAAGTAATGATCTCAAGAAATCAATAAGAATCCCTTTGTTATCCCATTCCTCTCTCTTTGAAAACCACCTCTAAGTAGAAAGTTTTAGAAGAGATCTATATGTGATAACTTATGGAAGCACACATCCAAGCCCTCAAAGCTTATCTCAAGTATAGCGCTAACTTCAAGACCATCATGGAGTGAAGCTTTCTCAAGAAAACTATATGAAGCATCCTACGGTCAACTCTCCCTATTGAAATGGAACAATGAAACAACGCGAAGATCTCCACAAACGGCAAGTAGACTCTGATGAAGTCTGTATGAAGTGCGAACAACGCAACCCACTCGCGGCTGTGGCATCCAAGCATCGAAAGAGATAAAAAAAAGGCTCCCACTATTTCCTCATCTCACAGCCCGCACAGTAGACTTCAAGTCAGTACAGCTGACAACATTCGCTCGCGCACTCTCCGACATCAAGTTACACCTAAATCGGATAAACGATCTTGACGACGTCACCACAGCAAGAGTTAAGAAAGAACCAAATGAGCAGCCGAAGTCCCTCCCAAATCATTGACGTCCACGGAAATCACCTCCAAGATCAACATACGTACCATGACACGCACGAGATTACGGCGTCAAGCGCGTACTCCTTAAAACTTTTCCACCTTGCAACAACGGCAGAATACTTACACTGACGGTGTCACATCAGACGAGATCGACACCGATAAACTAACATCTTTTTGTCATAAGCAGAATTAAATTGCGACTGATGAAGGCAATCCGAGACTTCTAAAGCTAGTCCGCACTCGTTGATGTCTTCACCAGCCATCGAGGACAAGTCCGTTTCAAACTACCACTACGGACTCCACGTGCGGAGAAGGGAATCATCACGATACGCAAACTTTTGCATGCACCGATAACTGCCACCAGGTGACCGTTCGCGCACACTTCTCTCTTCTCCCATAAAAGAACAGTTTTAGAGAAAGGACGATAGTTTTTTTTTTGAATGAGAGTGTTAGTTGTTACTTTTAGTTCCCCGTGTGTTCTTTGTCATCCCCGTGTCTTCATCAGCGTCTCCCGCATCTCCTTCTCATCCGAGTTCTATCCTTCTTTCTTTCCTCCCTTCCATTCTGTCGCTTTCATGTACCTCTTGTCAGAGACGATACCAAGGAAATAGTTTGACATTTGAAGTAAATCCGAGGCAACGCTTCATCGCCATTCAGGTAATCGTCCTCTCCTCCCTTTACAGTGCTTAAAGTTTGAATCCGAGATCTTTAAGTCCAACATAAGACTCCCTATGCTTCCCTATTCTCATCTCTTCCCTATCTATTTCCGTCGCTTTCTCCCTCTGTTACTATTATATCCATTATAATGTACCTCATAGTTTCTCACCGCGTTCTCCTGCATTCCCATTCACTCTCTATCCCTCTCAGTCATACCTCTTTTCTTCATCTTCTACCTATCATCTATATTTTATATTATCTCTACTATCAACGTTATTTAAACTAATTATCATATATCCGTTCATCTCTAATTCTCTATCTGAAATTCTCTACTTATTATCATATATTCTGCAGTCGACATCCCCCCTCATACATTCCTCCTTCCTACTTGATATCAAATCATAGATCCTCCATTAAATTGTAGGATTATTGAATCATTAACATCAGTAGATTCCATCATCATTTCACTTATCTCTCTTCACATATTGTCCTTCACATCATCATCTCATATACAGTACCATTTCTGAATATATCCTACATCAGATAAGATATAAAATCAAGTAATGTGTAAGTATCGGGTCGATCCACAAAGAGCAGGGTTCACTCTAATTGCAAAGTTGACTTGGTCAAACTTACGTTTAGAATGGGGTTTTAAAGAAGTAAAAATAAGAAGTAATTAGTGGAAATGATACAAATAAGCTAAATAAGGAGTTTTAAGAATTTATATCTTGGGTTTGACAGAGAAAAGTCAAAAGTCAAAGTCAAAGCATTGACTTTGACCAGTAGTAGGTGTTCTGCAAAATCAGATAATCAAACAGAGTCAGAAGATTACGAAAATTATATATTTAGAAACTAGAGAGAAATGGAATTTATTGATAGATAATTCATGATTTTTGGATAATAAATGGATTTACTATGAATTATTGAAAATCAAATATCAGAAAATCCCCGAAATGAACACCTTGGAGGAAATCTTCAAATTGACTGGCCAAATGAAATCCAAAGCTTGCAATTTATATCTCACTAGAAAGCTAAGACCCAGAGGAATCTAAAGAGACCAAAATGATCAAATTCTGATTTGTAAATTGAAAGTAACTAACCCCGAAAGTCAATGTTTGACTTCTGATGAGAGATGAACAGTCCTCGGTCAAATGTCAAATTGAAGGGTCAAATGAACTTGGAATTCGATGAATTTGCTATCCACAAAAAGCTGATGAAAATAGGAATCCAAAGAAACCAAAATCAAGTGATTTGGAATTATAATTGGAGAGATATCCTATTTTTAAAATCATAAATTTTGTGGACTAAAAATTTGGGGAAATGAAGAACACTATGAACTACTTTGCAAAATTAAACTTTTAAATCTAATGAAAACTCAAATCTTATAGTTGGTTTGATTAATAGATTGATATAAGAGGAAGGAAATGTCCTAAGATTAACACATAAACCCTAAGTGTTGGTCAATCCGTCTAATCGTGACGCAGTCATCATTATTCTACCGGAGCTTGAATTAGCGCCCAAGCTTGGCGTCTATCACGGTAGAATAATGAGCTGAATAAGCAACTAGAACTCGCATAGTATCAACCTTGCCCCCTATCCTCAGTCCTCACGCGGCTAGGACCCTCGCCCTAGCCATGAGCGGGATCTCAATGACAAGGCCCTCTAACTTTCTGGAGATTGATTCAACCGATGGTGATTAATTCTAAGCACGATAAGAAGATAAAACCTGATCCACCGGTGTTCCCTTGGCCTTTCGACACAAAACACTCTTGCCATGGAACAAGCGATCACAAAAGAGGATACAAAGAAGCAAGTCGGGTATCTAGATGCACTCGGTTCGTCACGCCGCACAATTCTAGATACCAGGCGAACACACAAGAACATAAGAAGAACAAACAATAACTAAACATACCAAGATAGTTGATCCCTATCAGCCTTGGTCCTAATGGCCAACCTCCATAAGGAGGCTAACTAGAAGATGAATTTTACGTTGGAGATGAGGCCTATTTATAGATAAATTTGTGCAAAATTGGTGGATCGTGGCCCACGACGCGGATTTCACTCCGTGTGATTTCAGCCGTTAGATCGCGCAAAATTGGTGGCTCGTGACGCGAATTTCACTCCGTGTAATTTCAGCCGTCAGATCGCGCGTAATCGGTGGGATCGTGGCCCATGACGCGGATTCCACTCCGTGTGATTTTAGTCATCCAATTGCGCGATTTAATCCTGACCGTCCAATTGCGCGATTTAATCCTGACCGTCCGATTGCACGATTTAATCCCGACCGTCCGATATCACTGCTCACGCCACGTAGGCACCACGTAGGCATCCATGTGGGCTTACGTGGCCCCGCCATGTGTCTGCATCGTGCCACGTCACCTCCGTGGGTCCCGCACGATTAACTAAATCCTGAAAAATCAAAATAAAATCCATAAAATACTATAAAATTAAGGAATTCATAAATTCATTTGTATAAGTCCTTTTTAACTCAAATTTTATACACTGGATCACAAATTCCTTCCTTTTTAATATCATGTCATCTAAAATATACTTTCAAAGAATAAATTAAGATGAATTAAAAATCACTTACTCATTTCTTAAGCAATCTTCTTAATCACATTTTCATCTTGAAATTATCTTTCAAAACATGCACTAAAGTCAAAGTATTTTAAGAAAATAGATCAACTTCTATTAATTTTAACTTTGCAAAAGATTAATCATCAATCAAGCATAAAATTATCCCTAATTTATGCATAAATATCGACTTTAGTGAAATGACATACCAAAGGAGAAAATTCCTAAAAAGTATGAGAACATGCATCATATTTGCATAAAATAAGCATGAATATGAGTTAATTAGGATAAGAAATTAAGTTATAAATGCATGTTATTAGCCATACCTTTGTTACTTGACGAAAATAGATTCGTGAGTGGTCCTGGAGTGGACTCCACCAAACCAAACGGTTCCTCTACCCCGGCCTTGTGTCATACACTAGTTCTTAGTTCCTCTTCTTCGATAAGCAGGCTTGGAGTGGACTCCACCAATCCAACTTAAAGTGATTTGGATACTAAGGCTATAACAAAGGAGGACCACGCGTGAGTCTGTAACTCTTGCGTTTCATAACAAATTGTGTTGTAATGTAAATTCAATGGTGATATGCCAAATTATGCTTGGTAAGATTTAGCAATAAAGTTCATGAATCATGTGCCGAGTACGATTAAAGGATGGATGTTATGTGCCTCAAGGATTCCCTTTGGTCACATTATTCAACACTGATGTGAGAAGCATGATCTAAGGAAAGAGATAAAAAGATTAAAGATGAGGTGTGACTTAAATTCTTAGACGATATGCTAAATTATGCTCGATAAGATAAAGAAATGAAATTCATGCATCAAAACAACTAGACTATGTAAGTTATGCACCTTAAGTGTTCTACTTTGCGACCAAATTGAGGCTGACGTCAGACCCGTGATCTAGGTAGAAGAGAGTTAAGGGAAAATAAATTTTTAAAAATATATATCTTTATCTATCTAGATATAAATGGAACCCAAGATTCAAGAAAATCAAGTCCTTAAAAAAATATCCACATGATTTTTACTAAAAAAGATTCTCTTGCTCTTTCCTGAGTTCCATATTTAAATTAGAATAAATCAATTGACTGAATGATCCAAAAAAGAACTGATTTTTACTTTAAAAAAATTCTCTTGCTCTTTCTTGAGATCCATATTTAAATTAGAATAAATCAATTGACTGAATGATCCATAATTAGTACTAGGATTACGAAACTACGGTTTTAATGAGAAAAACTAGCTTTTTTCATTAGTGGAACCCAAAAGATTCAAAATAAGTAAATCTTAAAAAAAGAATACCGATATGCAAGAGATGACATAAACAGATTAATTATTCTTAACAATCACCTCTTGCTCTTGCTTGAGATCCCTAGAGGGTTTCACCCAGAGGAAATAGGCGAGAGTGACAGCGACGGTCCAAGAAGCAAAGTTGGGCCCACCTCTCAGACCTCCGAGCGAGTTGCTGAAGAAAGATCTCACATTCCCCAACATCCTATTCCAGCTGCTACTCACCATCTCACTGGTTTTCTATTTGTCTCACACTAGACAAAAAAACACCTCTTTTGGCTGTTCTTTACCTCCATCTATGGTCCTGACTCCTGAATCATTAGTAATGGTTAAAATGCCATAAACAAGCACCATTGGTTAAGTACATCCATGATGTTTCCCTGCACTCTTCTCCCCCTTTCTTATTGGACCTTTCATTCATATACTACTCTTCGATCCATGATTCAAAGTTTTTTTTCAGCAAGCTTTACCGCTAGATCAGGCTCGCCACAGAACACACAGACCACAGAAAACTTGCATGGCCCAGCACACCACAACCCATCATCGGGCGCCCTCCAAGCCAAAGTCGTGTTGTCAAGGTCATGTATTCTCAATCAGTACTATCTAAATGAAATAATTTATAAATTATTTCTCAGAAATTCATTATATAAATTAGAAACAGAGACTCCCCTCCCATTTGACCCATTTCACATTGTTTCCAAAGCCAATGCCTATCCATTTGATTTTGTCAATTTTGGTTGATGGATTTTGGATAATGATTTGAGATTTATGGATCTTATAATTGATTTATTACATCATTTTGCTGCAAGATTGCATCTTCAATCAATATTCTTTGCATTTTGAAATTTTTATGGGTTTGATCTTATTTCATTTTTTAAATTTATTGAATAAATTTCTTTCATTGAGGCCTAGATTATTAACCCAAGGATTTGTGCATAAGGTCCTAACAAACTTACATACATCTATTAGTTTAGGTAGTAAATTGAAGATCGTCACATATTTCTTTGCATTGACATTTCAATCAATGTCCATATCCAATGACAATAAGTAATCAGTAATCAGTAATCATTCTACACTTGTTAATACCATCTTTATCGTCCATGTGATAAAATTTTCTTGTAAAAATGCAACAACTATTTTTTTATACTCTTGATAAGTTTCTTCTATCATAATTGTATGATTCTTATTCTATATATCTACCATTAGAGTTATATGAATTAGTTGATCTTATCATCCAATCTGTTTCAAGATCCTTTAAATACGAGTGTGATACAATGAGATGACATGTATGGAGAATATTAGCGGGAAATTGAATTTATCTCAAGATTTATTCTATTAATTGTAATTTTAGATTGATCTAAAATTTGTGACTTTAATGGGGGCCATTTGTGGACAAGAAAAGAGAGGATAAGAAGAGCCCTAGGAAGTAGGAAGTGTGAATCAAGCCCTTGCACGCAAATGGCAATCTAGTTTTTTTAGTAAAAGATTAGTGCATGCTTTAGGAATTTTGATCGGTTGAAAGATATTTTGCACAAAGATTATACCATGTCCACTCTAGTCATTAAATGTCAATAAAATGTTTCAAACAAAATAAGGTAACTAAGCCTCAAGATCTTCCAACAATTCAATGAGGAGAATAATATCCTATAAAGTTAAAATGTGAAGAGAATAAAAATCATTCGTGGTGCATACACTAGAAAAAAGAAACTTAGGCAGAAAATCAAATTTAGTGCGGTACCAATAATGATAAACTTGTATTTCAGGAGAATTTTTTGGGATATGTTAAGGATATTGGTGACATGAGAACAAATTTTTTTTTAATATATCACCTTGCTCAATTTAGAATATATTTGGTATGAGGCAATTCCTCTTGTAGTTTTCACTTGTGTCTTTGGACATGATTCTTCTTAATACGTTGTTGAGTAAGTGAAAGTAAAGCTTCATTCAAGAATGCTAAGATAATATTATAGCTCTTCAGTGTAGATTTGTGATGGGATCAAACTAATATGTATATGTTCGATGTAGTAGTAAATGGAAATCTCAAATTGATTATTTTACAAGTATGATAAGTAAGATAAATTCATACTAAATGCACCAGGATATTTTTATGAAATATATTATGAATACCTTTTTACTCATAATGTAGAAAATGAGATATCGTGAACTTCTTATATTGAAACTGAAATATATATATATATGCACAATAGTCAATCTTCAAACATCTAAATTTTCTCCAACTGAATAGAAATTAATAAATCAATACTAATGTGGGAGATAATTATTTCACAAATAATTGTAGTTTTTTCTAACATGTCTTCTCTTTATAAAGTTATGTGTTGTGTTATAGTTGCACAGATTTGTAAGAAATGGTTTGTGCATGTATAAATGAGAAAAAAATAATGAAAATGACTTTCAATTAGGTACAATGATATTTCAGGTTAATTAAATTCAAAGAAAGGGTGAAGGTATTGTTTGGCTTCACCCCATTAAAGTTATCATTCCATGTAATGTTGCAATTGTGTAGAGTAAATTATTTGTTGTTGAAATTTTAAATCGTAGTTATCCCTGTTGGAATGCTAATGACATAATGTGGAACGGAGAAACGTAATTGCAAAAATTTACCGACCTGTGGATACACGATAATTGACATCTTCCACCTCTGGCTTTCGACGTTGGGAATCCTTGGAAAATCGATCACAGGAAGGGAATAAATGGAGAAAATGCAAAAAGAATAGTATGAAGTAAGTTATTATGTTATGCTCCTCATTATGGAACTACTCAGATATCATGCTCCCCATCTCAGGATAACATTTATGGACTGCAGTGTTTCTAACCTGATACTGTTTGAATATAGCCATAATCTGAAAATGGGTTTCTAATCAGATATAAGGCTCGTCATGTTACTCGAAAATTACGGATGGCTTACTTTATATTTTGTGAAATATTCCTCTAAGAAAAACACTATTTATTTAAAGCTTGTTCATAAACTGTTTAAACGCAGTGGACAGTCCCGATCCAGTTGAAATAAACTGGCACTACCTTATGGCAACAAGCGTCTACTAGATTTAGACAGATTCTGGTTTATTCAACGTGGCATTTCATGACCCTTCTCGAACAAGGTATAAATCAAAACTGATCAACCGTAACTCGTTAATCAGAAGTCATATTTCTTTTTGTGTTTAGCAGCGAATGAAACGACATTAGTTTCCTTTGTGCCGTCTTTCCTAGTCAGTCAAGAATCTGCTGCTAGGAAGATTTTTGTTAGATCTCATGTCCTAAAGATTGTTCTAAAATAACTGCTACGAACAAACTTGAGAATTTTAGCTAGTAGCGTATATATTACACAGTAGTACCCATTCGAAACAGTTGTTCCGGAGAATACTTCTCCCAAAATTCACGATGTCCATGACAAAATCGAAGGATACAACGGTATACTGAGTGCACACTCTTCAATAGTAACTACTTAGGCCCCCAATGTTGTGTTACTGCAGTGAACTCATGTCGATGGTAAAAAGCATAACAGAAAAATTGAATACAAGTCCTATTCTCGAGCTTTCACAGAAAAGATAGGATACAGAGTCCACGAGCCAACGGTATAATGTTTTGTATCATCTTGAAATACCCGACGGCATATTACCACGCGTCGGAGTACCGGGGCGCCAGCGAGGAGACCGAGGCCTATACTTCGCTTTTAACACTCGAAATCTCCTTTTCATCGTAGCGGGAAATGCGTCCATGTCCCTGATAGGACCGTTAACTGCATGAAGAGGTCCTGGCAACCACAGTACCATAGGTTTTTCAGGAGCCGGACGGGCATTTGAGATGACGAAGAAGCCGTCGAGTACGAGAAGAACAGCAATTGCTATTGTGGCTGGAGAGAGAGTCCGGCGGTGTATATGTACGGCCAACAGAGAGGAAATCATAGGCGAGCCCATCTTCTTTTTAGTACGACGATGAACGAGTTCTTCCCTCCTTCTAAGCTCACCTCAATCTCTCAGTCTTGGCAGCTGACCTGTTCTTAAACGAAAGAAACAGATGTGAATGGAGAACGTGAAAACTTGACTCTTTGATGTCAGACGTTGATGCTTCCACCCGTTTCCTCAATTTTCTCCCCTAAAACACTATAATAAGAGCATTGATTAGAATGGTTGACTTTTTGGACGAGAAGTTCAAGGGAAAGTCCACTACCAGCGAAGCAAATGTGACCCGAGCGAAGAAAAGAAAATAATCGATGGGAAGGTCCAGGACACTGGTCTCTCTCACTCTCAACGCAGTCAACTATTTTTTTCCGAACGTCCTTATCAGAATCTTTTACCAAAGAAAATGTGAGATAAAACGTGGAAAACCAGCCCTCGACGAGCGAACAGTCAATATCTATCATCAGAAAGTCAAGTTTTCGCGTTTTCCATTCAAATCTGTTTCGTCCTCTTGAATGAGTGATCAGTCAACACTCCACCTCTAGACTAGATTTGGAAAAATATTTTGCTTCACCAACCTCCAAGATAAGTACAATAACCATATGTAGACTCTTTCTCTCCACAATATCACAGATAAGAAGCATCTAAATAAGCCTCAATATAAAGATGACCATGTCTTATCTATAAGTGCATTCTTGAGAGCTTGCTTCAAAAAGACAAGAACTTCGATTGTACTAGTCCAACAAACCCCTCTTGGTTCATGCGCAAACTAACTTAGTAGCCTACAAATAAAAGAAATATCTAGATGAGTTCCGAACTTATAAATAAAGTTTTCAGTCCTCATAAAATGCTGATTAGCATCATCGAGTACGAAAGAGTCATCATCCCATAAAATTTCACCTGTAATCAATAGGCAATACATAATGGTTTGCTGCCCAAATGACAATTTTCTTGAAGCAAGTCCAACGTATATTTGCATTAGGATAATGCTATCATGTGCAGATGGGTAAAGAAACTCAATGTCCAAAACATACTTTCGCTTCACTGTATCCTTAACGATAAAATGATTTTAAAGATAGTCGTTCCCTTGAGAAATGCCATCACAATAGCTCCATGCCAATAAAAATTATCAACATATTCTACTAAAAAAACACATCACCAGCAGTGTGCTTGATGAAAAGAGATCAATTTATTGCACACCACTTGAAATCTAGAGCGGTCAATATGCGGTTGAATTTCCCAAACAAAGACCACAGACTTTTTCTGAGGCCGCAAATAGTTCACTTAAGGTTATAAACTTTGGCAAACTCTTTTTAAACTACATACCTTAGAGGTATTTCCATAAACAATTGATTTGTAAGATCTTTGCACCAAATGGCACTGTTCATGTTCGTTAGGATGAGCATCTGATAACAGGCAAATTGTGTATCTAAGTCATCCATTTAAGTAGCATTTCGGTTGTTAAATGTCATAATCAATCATTATTTTTGCATGTTATCATGATGTTATGCCCAAAATTAAGATTTCCATTTTCAAGTGAAATGGAAGAAGTAGTTACAAATAATTAGGGCTATTATGAGAACTTTTTAAGGCTTAGTAGGAAGAATTGGGGAAAAGAAATTTAAGGTTTTTTTAACAACAATAATTACTTTCTGAAGTGTCTATAAATTTCTGTATATTTTACTAATGCCCTTAATGGGCCAGTTGTGACTGATGAGTTTTCAAAGCATTGTGGACAGGAGATGCATGTGAATGGTGTGAACCAGTCACACAATTGAGCATAAGGTTGCATACACATCGATGTGTGCACAGTCAACTCTCATCTCACCTGTGGGATACGAGATTCAGACATGCAAGAAGTTCTCCACCAATCATTTGAATCATGAGAAGAAGCTGGGCAATCATCGCATGCAACACCGTGGCGTGTACGGAGCAATACGTATCAAAGAACATAACTAATTTGCAAAAGATGCGTCGCGACTTCGAAAAGCATTAAGAGGAAGGGAAGATGATTCTTTAGGGTTCCTTCTTGATCTCCCACCCCAAGGAAGCTTGGCCTGGAGGACACAGCGGGGAGAAGTTCCATCCTGAAGTTAGCCATGACCATGAGTAGCTCAATCGAGTGGATTCCTTCCATCCGAAGCTGCAAATAGGTTTGCGTGACTAGGTTTAGATATTATACATTTCACCTGGCTTTCTTTTGTTTTCTTTTCTCTTCTTTTCCTTTCTTCTGAATTGAATCTTTTTTTTTATTTTTTGAAACTGTTACTCATCGTTTTTCAGATTCTTTTTAGTTTAGCCAGTGAATTTAATTCAAGTTTAATTCCGAATCTCATTCTGATTGTTCTCTAATTTCATGAGGGATATTTTTCTCAGTAAAAAAAATATATCAATAAAATAAATTAGATCTCCCTCTTTACTAATCTGATTTCTTGTTTTAGTTCATTATGAAAACTCAAACCACAGTTCTAATTCTGTCAATTAGATTTGATTGAACCTCTCTAGATTTGGAATCTGTAATACTCTATATTATGTAACATTCTATATTCTAAATCCGTAATACTCTATATTATGTAACATTCTATATTCTAAATCTGTAATATTCTATATTATGTAAAATCCATAGCATTCTGTCAATTAGATAAATTGATTCCTAAATCAGATAAAGATAATGACACACAATTAAACGAATTAGGAGAGATAAAACAAAACACTAAATAATAAAGAGGACATTGAATGAAAGATTTGGTTAAAGATAAACTTTGATACGTAAACCATGACATTCTCTGTAGAAGCTCAATCAAGAAATTAAACTTTCTTGACAAATTTTTGATAAATAAAAATAATAACAATAGTTTCCAATAAAAGGTTTAAAATGAAAATATAAATGATGAAATTAGACTGTGAATATTATATTTGTCATTTCTCTATCGGATGTTCTTTATATCTGGATATTGCAATTCATTTCATAGAATTTTCTTGTTGCTTACTATACTTGATCTAGGAAAATCCTGTCTTGAATTAGAAGAAAATGAAATCATTGTTGCAGCCTCCCTTGGATTTGACCCCTTTACTAAGCCACATCTTCGGATACTTGCTAATTTGAAGGGAAATTCTTTTACATATATTTTATTGATTAAGTCTGAATAAAAGCACAACGACACATTACATCCCATATTTCAGACTTATCAGCGTCCAATTGTGGTTGGGTGCAATTGAGAGTAAAACTTTCTTAGCATTCAACCGAGCCAACAAAGTGAAAGATCCATATTAATCAATATCATAGGATTTCATAAATGCTTGAGCAACCAAAAAAAACTTTATATCTACTTGCAATACCATCCAAGTTATACTCAATAGTATGCACCTATCTCTAAGTAATAATTTGCATCTCTTCGTGGAGAAACAAGTTCTCATGTGTTTGGTGACAAAAATGCACAAATTTCATGGTCCATCACATATTTTCAATGAGGGACTTACAATGCCTCTAGGTGCTTATTGTGAATTTATGACATGTAAAGCCACCAAAAGATGGAGAAGAATGGTTATATGAAATGAAATTAGATATAGGGTATTGGGTACAAAAACATTTGCCTTAGAAAATGGGACATTAAGAATTGATTTGGGGCAAAGGTGCTAGATCTGGTGGTGATAACTCCTTCAAAGAAGAGTCTAGAAGTGGCGTACTTTTTTCAATTTTATCAACGGTGTCGAGGATGATGGATGTAACTTTCAGCTAGTGCTAACGGCAATAACACAAATTCTAACTGTAACAGACCGTTAATTCTTGCATTGCACAGCCTCTACTTCACTGCTATAAATTGATGTTAATTCCAACCCATTATGATTAATCTAATTACTTTCCATCTTCAATTCCTCAGCTCCTGCTCTGTTCATCTCTTAAATGGCATCAGATATTATATGTTCTTATCATTTCTTACATGGCATCATATCTTTGTGCTCAACAGCAAAGAATCTGACATGCTGGATGAGGCCTCTTCTCAAACAGCTGCAATTCTGCAGACGTCTCCTGCGACTTCATGTTCATCAACATTAGCAAATCCAGCACAAGTTGATTCAATTATTGATCCCATCACACTCACTGACCAAAACTACTTGTCATGGAAAATTCAATTTTTTTTCCATTTTAAAAGGTTACGATCTATTGTCTGTCAAATGGAAAATTAATGAAAATTTGAAGAAAAAAAATGTGCTTAATGGGCCCTATAAGGAGCTTAACATATCATGGGTGTAGTTTAATAATATAACAGGAGACTTTGGATCTAATACTGGGTGACTATTAAAAAGAGAGGTCATGATGATATGATATGTGAAGTGAAGCATGGCACATGGTCCATAAAATTCACATCTGAATTTGGAGAAAATTGGATCACTAAAAGAACATGGAAGGTGACTATCTCCAAGATAAATAGATCCCAAAAGGATACATAGGAAGTAGTGACAGATTAGATGGGAAGAAAATGAGGGTCTAACTCCTTTGAGGAGGAGAGAAAAAGAGAGAGTCTTATATATAAAGAAACAAATAGGCTCCCCTAAGTAGGCCCAATAAAGGTTATAAGAACGAGTTCCAATAACAAAAATATAATAGTTTAACAACCACATAAGTATAACCTCTTCACAAATACATATAGTATAACAAAGAAGTGCATACCAATGCATGTATCAGCAAAGATCCTGGTAAGACATGCACTTCCTCTGGAATGAAAAAAGCCGATCTACTTCCATTTGGTATTTTGAACTCAATTCTTTTGTTCCTTGATATTCCATCAAATCCTCTTTTTTGAGTATTGAATCGACCACTATAGCCCTATATTTAGTCATTCCAGAACTATTTCTTCGGTATCGGGGATCGTCCATATAAGCAAGAATACTATTTCTATGTAAAATACCATTTATGGGTATTTCAATCGAAACACCAAAATCGGGTATTTGTTCTTTATCACGTTCTTGATCATATTGCAATGGAATTATGATTTTATTTCTTCACCTTTTGGCCAAAAATTCAGAATTTTCGTGTAGAATAAAAGGATATTGTTAATTCCAATGAACACCCATTTTAAGTTCATTTACATCCATGATATAAGATAGACCTTTATAATATACACTACATTCTATTTGACGACAATCATAAACACCATGTTTATGATAGTAATATATATGATGCATGATAGTAATATGGTTGATGACTATTACATTTTTCATGCACTTATAGTCATATCCTCCATAAAGTCCCAAATGAAGGAATGAAAAAAATTTAAAAACTTTTAGGTTTCTAAAAAAACTCCCCCCCCCCAAATTCATTCTTTTATTGTCCTCAATAAAAATCAGTATGCTCATGGGAAAGAAATGGCAATCATGATGCATGACATGCAAAATAAATAAATATGAAATGATATGAAGGGGCTAAAAAGAAAAACTTAGCAAGTATTTTGCGGTGCTTGCATTCTTCTCTTCATTCTTGGAATTCTTCTTGGATGAAGCTTCTTCTTTTGTTGTTCTCTCCTCCTTAGCGTACATGAAGCCTATTAGAATAGAAAAGCAAAAGAAAATATAGAAGCAAACAGCAAATATAAAGGCAAAAATAAAAGAAAAAGTAAATGCAAAAGTAAAAATAAGGTGAAAGCGAGTGATAACATGCAATTTCATGCATTAATATCATGCATTTTATGCACTTATTATTTGAAATATAATCATAAATGCATGTTATCATGATTTAAAATGATTAAATTTATAATTCTTATATTTTAGAGAATATTCTTGATTTCTCATAAATTATAATATTTTATGAGCATTTTATGATATTGATTTAACAAGAATATTGATTTTATGATATTATGAGCATTTTGTTTTCAGGATTTTATAGAATTTTTGTCTTCTCCCTCACTCTCTCCGTCTCTGTTTCTCTCTCTTCCTGTCGTTCTCTCTCACGACGGAAAAGCCTCCCTCTGTCCCTCCGGATTCCTCTCCTCTTCTTCCTACCTAACTCTTTCCTTCTCTCTTTCTCTTTCACTCTCTTCTCTCCTTCTCTCCCTCGCACGTGCGTGCGCACGTAAGGGAGAGGGGGAGATTTCTTCCCCCCCCCCTATTCTCTCTCTCTCGCGATGGAAATCATTTCCGTCGCACGCCTCCCTCTTTTTCTTTCTCTTTCTTCTCCTCTTCCTCCTCCACTTCCCGCTCACTTCCTTTCTTTCTCTCTCCTATGCGCTCTTCCCTGCTCTCCCCGCGCCTCTCTCTCTCCCTCCCTCTCTCTCTCCGCTCACTCTCCATTTTTCTCTTCCTCTCTCTTCTCTCTCTCTTCGTCGTTGTCTTTCTGATCTCTCCTCGCGTCTCCTGGCGACGAAAATTACTTCCGTCGCGAGGGAACCGCTGCGAGATCTCTCCTCCACTTCCCTTTTTTATCTCTCCTTCTCTTCTTTCTTCTTCTCTCTTCCTCTCTCCCGCGTTCTCTCCCTCTCTCCTCGTCTTTCCTCTTTCTCTAGCGGTCTCTCTCTTCCCCTCGCTCTCTCTCCCGTGACGGAAATTCCGTCGCGAGGAGAGACAGGAGGAAAAGCCTCTCTCTCTCTCTCTCTCTCTCTCTCTCTCTCTCTCTCTCTCTCTCTCTCTCTCTCTCTCTCTCTCTCTCTCTCTCTCTCTCTCTCTCTCTCTCTCTCTCTCTCTTTCTGTCTCTCTCTCTCTCTCTCTCTCTCTCTCTCTCTCTCTCTCTCTCTCTCTCTCTCTCTCTCTCTCTCTCTCTCTCTCTCTCTCTCTCTCTCTCTCTCTCTCTCTCTCTCTCTCTCTCTCTCTCTCTCTCTCTCTCTCTCTCTCTCTCTCTCTCTCTCTCTCTCTCTCTCTCTCTCTCTCTCTCTCTCTCTCTCTCTCTCTCTCTCGCTCTCGCTCTATCTCGCGACGGAAAAAAATTCTGTCGCAGAGAAGAGCGAGGAGAGATCCTTTCTCCCTATTTCCCTCTCTCCTCGCATCTCCTCTCTCTCTCTCTCTCTCCTCACGTCTCTCTCCTCTTCTACCCTTTCTCTCTCTTTGCAGGTTTGCAGGTCTGACCCGTGCGCTTGACCGAACCGATTTTGACGAGAGCAGTTTGACCGGGATACTTAAAGAGAGAGGACATCATATCAACGGCCAGAAATGCTCCAGACTCAAATCGCGATATCTCAAGATCCTAATGGAGTTACGGGCTGAAATTTCATGGGCCTGATCCTCATTTCAAGCTCCACGAATTTGCTGGGGCTGATTTAAGGTCTGAGACTAAAAAAATTAGGGTTATGAATGTTTTTGTTGTATGCTTCTAGCATTGGCTAGCCAGAAGGAAAGAAAGCAACGATGTATCATTCATCATGTGTTGAACTTCATTCTCAGTGAGTTTCTTCCCTCTTCTATTCATTCTTCGTGTTGGATGCAAGACGCCAAGTCCGGGTGAAATATACGGCTCTCGAAGGTATGTTTTGATTAGGGAGCATCACTGGATAGTATTTTCATCACAAATCTTAGATTAGAACTATCTTCTATCTATTTCATTTGTTTTCCTCATCTGTTCATCAACATTTCTACATTTTAAAAACCCTAAAAATCACTTTTCCACCATCGATCAAGGGTTTCCAATCTCTGAAAAGAGTTTGGAAGCACTTGTTCGGTTCATTTTATCTCCACTCACATTTTATTCCTTTCATCAATCATTTCCGCTTTCTAAATCTAAAAATACCAAAAATAAGCTTCTGATTTCAATCTCTTAACCTTCCTCCCTGTGGATTCGACCTCGACTTGCCACTGTTCTAATTTAAAAATCAGATCTTGAAAAGTTGAGTAGAAATTTGTTTGATACGTAAAATCGTGCATTCAACGACCACGTTTTTACAGTTATCAGCGAGTACAAAAGCAACGATAAGGTTAAAAAGTAAATGCAAAAACAAAAAATAAGGTTGGGTTGCCTCCCAACAAGCACTAAGTTTTACGTCTTCAGTCAGACTTAACTCACTCTAACGACTATTTAGTGGCTGATGTCTCAAGAAGTTGCAGCTCTTGATCATGGAGAAGTGGTGGTCCTTCTTCACCAATGTATGGTTTCAATCTATGCCCATTAACCTTGAAAGATTTATTGGTCTTAGGATCTGTAGTTAAGATTGATCCATTTTCAAATGCTTCAAGGACCTCGTATGTCCATCCCACCAAAAGCGCAACTTCCCCGTAAAAATTTTAAGGCGAGAGTTATATAGCCAAACCTTGTCATGAGTATCAAAAGTTTTCCAATTAATGTGTTTGTCATGAAAAGCCTTGTTTTTTGCTATAAATCTCGGCGTTTTGGTACAACTCATTCCGTAATTCTTAGAGCTCTTAAAGTTGTAGAAGTCGTTCTTTCCCAGCTTGCTCAAGGGAGAGATTGAGCTTTTTAATAGCCCAATATGCCCTATATTCTAATTTGATAGGGAGGTGGCAAGGTTTGTCATATATGAGCCTAAATGGAGACATCCCAATGGGTGTCTTGAATGCAGTGCGGTAGGCCCATAGAGCATCCGGTAGTTTCTATGCCCAATCTCTTCCATCCTTTCAAATTATCTTTTTCAAGATGTTCTTAACTTCTCTATTGTTGACTTCTACTTGGTCATTTGCTTGGGGGTGATACGGGGTCGTAACTCGATAGTGAACTTCATATTTTATAAGTAAAGCTCGGAAATGGGAGTTAGTGAAATGAGATCCACCATCACTGATTATCGTTCGAAGGCAACCGAATCAAGAAAATAGATTTCTAACAATGAACTTATTAACCACTCGATGATCATTTGTCCTTATTGGTATTCTCTCAACCCATTTAGACACAGTCCACTGCTACAAGAATATGCTCTTTTCCCTCAGATGGTGGAAATGGTCTCATAAAGTCTATACCCCAAACATAAAAATCTCTACCTCAAGGATGGATTGTAAGGGTATTTCATCTCGCTTTGAGATGTTTAATGCAGATTGACACTTTAGACATTCCTTGCAATATTTGATGGCATCCATGAATAGAGTTGGCCAATAGAAGCCACTTTGCAGCACCTTAGCTCCAGTCTTTCTTCATGCAAAATGCCCTCCACATAAGGACGAGTGACACATCCCTAATATATGACCTTGCTCCTCATATAGAACACATCGACAGATAATCTGATCAGCCCCCCGGTGGAACAATTAGGGTTCTTCCCAAAACTAATATCGAATATCATTGAAGAATTTTTATTTTTTATTTGTGTTCCAATACTCACGAACTGATTTTGTGACTAAGTAATTCACGATATGCACAAACCAAGGTGCCTTAGTCACGATGGCAAGAAGTAGTTCATTGTCAACTGTGTCACTAATTTATCCAGAAGAAGTGTTCTAGAGTCGAGAAAGATGATCAACCACTGAGTTCTCGCTTCCCTTCTTGTCCTTAATTTCTAAATTGAATTCTTGAAGAAGGAGAACCCATCGAATCAGTCACGATTTAGCCTCTTTCTTGGAGAGAAAGTACTTAAAAGTGGCATGATCAGTGTACACAATGATCTTGCTGCCCAAGACAGAAGGCCTAAACTTCTCAAGAGCAAAGATGACAGCCAACAGCTCCTTTTTGGTAGTTGTGTAATGGAGTTGGGCATTAGCTAACGTCTTGCTCACATAACAAATGGTAGTCAGCTTCTTGTCGGTACGTTGTCCCAAAACTGCCCCCATTGCATAATCCAAAGCATCGCCCATGATGTCAAAAGGAAAGTTCCAATTAGGACTTTGTAGAATAGGTGCTTCCTCTAAAGATTACTTTAGTTGCAGGAAGGCTTGTTTTCCCTCTTCTTCAATGATGAAATCTTTGTCCTCGCACAAGAGAGAAGTCAATGGTTTTGAGACTTTTGAAAAGTCTCTAATAAATCAATACTAATGTGGGGGATCATTATTTCACAAATAATTTTAGTTTTTTCTAACATGTCTTCTCTTTATAAAGTTATGTGTTGTGTTATAGTTGCACAGTTGTGCTTGTAAGAAATGATTTTTGCATATATAAATGAGAAAAAATAATAGAAATGACTTTCAATTATGTACAATGATATTTCAGGTTAATTTTTTTCCAAGAAAGGGTGAAGGTATAGTTTGGCTTCACCCCATTCAAGTTATCATTCCATGTAATGTTGCAATTGTTTAGAGTAAATTATTTGTTGTTGAAATTTTAAATAGTAGTTATCCATGTTGGAATGCTAATGACATAATGTGGAACACAGAACCTTAATTGCAAAAACATACCGACCTATGCGGATGCCCGATAATTGGCATCTTCCACCTTTGGCTTTCGACGTTGAGAATCCTTGGAAAAGCGATCAGATGAAGGGAATAAATGGAGAAAATGCAAAAAAAATAATAGTATGAAGTAAGTTATTATGTTATGCTCCTCATTATGGCACTAATCAGATATCATGTTCCCCATCTCAGGATAACATTTATGGACTGCGGTGTTTTTACCCTGATTTTTGCTTGAATATAGCCCTTATCGTGAAAATGGGTTTCTAATTAGATACCACGCTCGTCATCTTACTCGAAAATTACGGATGGCTTACTTTATATTTTGTGAAATATTCCTCTAAGAAAAACACTATTTATTTAATGCTTCTTCATAAACTGTTTAAACGCAGTGGACAGTCCCGATCCAGTTGAAATGAACTGGCACTACCTTACGGCAACAAGCGTCTACTAGATTTAGACAGATTCTGGTTTATTCAACGTGGCATTTCATGATCCTTCTCGAACAAGGTATATATCAAAACTGATCACCCGTTACTTGTTAATCAGAAGTCATATTTCTTTTTGTGTTTAGCAGCGAATGAAATGAGATTAGTTTGCTTTGTGTCGTCTTTTCTAGTCATTCAAGAATATGCTGCTAGGAAGATTTTTGTTAGATCTCATGTCCTAAAGATTGTTCTAAAATAACTGCTACGAACAAACTTGAGAATTTTAGCTAGTAGGTTATCTGTTACACAGTATTGCCCATTCGAAACAGTTGTTCCGGAGAATGCTTCTCCCGAAATTCACGACGTCCATGATAAAATCAAAGGATACAACGGTATACTGAGTGCACACTCTTTAATAGTAACTACTTAGGCCCCCAATGTTGTGTTACTGCAGTGAACTCATGTCGATGGTGAAAAGCATAACAGAAAAATTGAATACAAGTCCTATTCTCGAGCTTTCACAGAAAAGATAGGATACAGAGTCCACGAGCCAACGGTATAATGTTTTGTATCATCATGAAATACCCGAGGGCATATTACCACGCGTCGGAGTACCGGGGCGCCGGCGAGGAGACCGAGGCCTATACGTCGCTTCTAACACTCGAAATCTCCTTTTCATCGTAGCGGGAAATGCGTCCATGTCCCTGATAGGACCGTTAACTGCATGAAGAGGTCCTGGCAACCACAGTAACATAGGTTTTTCAGGAGCTGGACGGGCATTTGAGATGACGAAGAAGCCGTTGAGTACGAGAATAACAGTAAGTGCTATTGTGGCTGGAGAGAGAGTCCGGCGGGGTATATGTAAGGCCAACAGAGAGAAAATCGTAGGCGAGCCCATCCTCTTTTTAGTACGAAAATGAACGAGTTGTTCCCTCTTTTTAACCTCAATTTGATCGCTCAGCCCTGACAGCTGACCTGTTCTTAACCGGAAGAAATAGATTGAATGGGAACGTAAACGCTTGACTCTCTGATGTGAGACTTTGATGCTTCGCTGGTGGTTAGCTGGTTTTCCACGCGTTTTCTCGATTTTCTTCTCTAAAACACTATAATAAGAGCATTGAAAAGAATGGTTGACTTTTTGGACGAGAAGTTCAGGGGAAAGTCCACTACCAGCGAAGAAAATAAGACCCAAGCGAAGAAAAGAAAAAAATCGAAGGGAAGGTCCAGGATACTGGTCTCTCTCACTGTCAACGCAGTCAACTATCTTTTCCGAACGTCCTTATCAGAATCTTTTAGCATATAAAATGTGAGATAAAACGTGGAAAACCAGCCCTCGACGAGCGAACAGTCAATATCTAACATCAGAAAGTCAAGTTTTCGCGTTTTCCAATTCAAATCTGTTTCCTCCTCTTGAATGAGTGATCAGTCAACCCTCCACCTCTAGACTAGATTTGGAAAAATATTTTGCTTCACCAACCTCCAAATAACATAGGCACCGCCAAGACAAGTACAATAACCTTATGTAGACTCTTTCTCTCCACAATATCACAGATAATAAGTATCTAAATAAGCCTCAATATAAAGATGACCATGTCTTATCTATAAGTGCATTCTTGAGAGCTTGCTTCAAAAAGACAAGAACTTCGATTGTACTACTCCAACAAACCCCTCTTGGTTCATGCGCAAACTAACTTAGTAGCCTACAAATAAAAGAAATATCTAGATGAGTTGCAAACTTATAAATAAAGTTTTCAGTCCTCATAAAATGATGATTAGCATCATCGAGTACGAAAGAGTCATCATCCCATAAAATTTCACCTGTAATCAATAGGCAATACATAATGGTTTGCTGCCCAAATGACAATTTTCGTGAAGCAAGTCCAACGTATATTTGCATTAGGATAATGCTATCATGTGCATATGGGTAAAGAAACTAAATGTCCAAAACATACATTCGCTTCACTGTATCCTTAACGATAAAGTGATTTTGAAGATAGTCATTCACTTGAGAAATGCCATCACAATAGCTCCATGCCAATAAAAATTATCAGCATATTCTACTAAAAAAACGTCACTAATACTGTGCTTGATGAAAATAGATCAACTCATTGCACACCACTTGAAATCTAGAGCTGCGAGTATGCGGTTGAATTTCCCGAACAAAGCCCATAGTCTTTTCTTGAGGCCGTAAATAGTTCACTTAAGCTTGTAAACTTTGACAAACTCTTTTTAAGCTACATACCTTAGAGTATTTGCATAAACAGTTGATTTGTAAGATTTTCGCTACCAAATGGCACTCTTCACGTTCATTTGGATGAGCGTCCAATTGTCATTGGGTGCAATTGAGAGTAAAACATTCATAGAATTCAACCGAGCCATCAAAGTGGAAGATCCATATTAATCAATATCGTAGGATTCGATAGATGCTCAAGCAATTAAAAAAACTTTATATCTACTCGAAATACCATCCAAGTTATACTCAGTAGTATACACGTTTCTCCAAGTAATAATTTTCTTCTCGTTGTGGAGAAACAAGTTCTCATGTGTTTGGTGACAAAAATGCAACAATTTCATGGTCCATCACAGATTTTCAGCGAGGGACTTACAATGCCTCTAGGTGCTTATTGTGAATTTATGACCAGTAAAGCCACAGAAAGATGGAGAAGAATGGTTATAAGAAATGAAATTGGATATAGGGTGTTGGGTACAAAAACATTTTCCTTAGTGAAGGGAAATGGAACATTAAGAATTGATTTGGGGCAAAGGTGCTAGATCTGGTGGTGATAACTATTGTAAAGACAAGTCTAGAAGTGGCATACTTTTTATATTTTATCAATGGTGTTCATAATGTTTTCGGCATGAATATAACCCAACGTCAAATGGACATGTCTAAAAGTTTGTTCCAAGTGGGGAGTGGTTCATGATAAGTCCAAATAAAGATGTACATCTTATGTCGTTGTAATGGATTTATTTGGCTTATTGAATTGTGATTTATCATAAATCACTTCCCTTAATCTCTTAACTTTCCAAAGTATAGCTCAGTAAGGGGTCGAATCCAAGGGAGGCGATATTAATATTTCTTTTCCTTTTATATTATTTATTCAGCATACCTAAAATCAGTTATACTACTCTATAGCTCTTGTTTTTCACTAAATCTTATGGCCGATATCTAAAAGGAAGTGAATTACAATGAATCTTGAATATCTTTTCTTTTCTTTTTATAGAAGGCTTCTTCTAATTATAACTACTCACATAAATCTTATTCTTATGCATCACTTCATTTTCTTACTGTTTTTATCTTTAATCCTCTAATATTTACTTATTCTACTACTGTGTCTTTAGAATTTTTTTTATTTTATTATTCTTCATAGGTAAACTAGGTCCCTAGGAATTCAATATGGTGATATTACTTTACTATATGCATTATATCTGCTCTAACACACTCTCCTAAATCCTAAACAAAGAGAAACAATACTGAGCAAGATTTATATCTAATTATTTTGTATCTAAGATATTCTTTTTAGTAAATCTCTTATAAATCCAACCGAATCTAACTCTTAAGTATGAAATTTCTTTTACCTACATTGACTGCACTAGAATTGAAAGGAGGAATAGATTACGCAGAGATAATCAAACATTCTCCAATTAGTTAATTCTAACCTTTAACTAATTAAGAACTCATTTACCGAAAGTAAAAGAAAATGAAAACAATACATTCACTACGAAAAGAAATTCGTAATTAAACTCTATCAATATTTCTAAAATAAGAAGATTCTAATCTTGAAAGTAGTAGAAAATTAAATCTAAAACGACCGAAACAACTATCTGGATCAAAATGACTGTTTCGAGAAAAAAAACTAAGGCAGAAAATAGATCTTAACTATGTTTCGAGGCCTTGTAGTAATGCTCAACTGCTTAGAGTGAGTTCGATCTTCACATTGATCGCCTCTTGGACCGATTTTTTGCTCTTTCTCCCACTATGTCCTCCTGGCCAAGCTCCACCTTGGACAGGAAATCAAGAACGCCCTCTTCCGCTCCCTCGTTTCTCCTTTTAACCTTACTACTCTGCGACTTAGAGATCATGCGGATCAGTTAGGTTGTTAATACTTACTGCTATGTGACGAGACGAAACCGCGAGGTCGTCGATTTTACACGATCTCGTGTCAAAAATAATACCGAATTTACCAATTTGATGAAATTAACTCGAATTGAGGGGTATAATGGTAAATAAGGGTCGAATCCACAAGGAAATAAGGAAATTTACGATGATCTCTTCGAATTTGATCAAATCGGACGATGAATTGAAGATAAAAATTGCGGAGAATGGTAGATTATCAAAGAGAACTTCAAATCATTTCCACGGAATCAAAAATCATCGAAATTGATCTTGATTTCGCGGAGAAATTGAAGATCGAAGTGGGAAGAAATTTCCGAAATCGTGACGAGCAAAATTAACGAAAATTAAGCAAAATTAAACTTCAAATTGTCTCCACTAAATCTAAATCAAACGTGAATGGATGATAGATTAGCAAAAACTGACTCCACTAACCCAAGATTGCGATCAAATTAACACGATTATTCACCTTAATCGTAAAAAACGGGAAAATCGCGATCGTGGAATTCAAGCTTTGATTTCTCACTCGTCTCTCAACCAAATCTCGATTTCAAACCCTCCGTGGATGCGAAAATGAGAGAAAAAGGGGATGGAATCAAGAGACTCGAGAAGAGAGGTGTCTAAACAGATCAATTGGATTGATTTCTAACTCGAATTCTTTACAAATCGAAAGAACATGTCTTTTTATAAGGTATTTGGGCATAACCGTTTGATCGAAATAATCGACGGTTATGATGGAACGGTCCATCATGGACCATTTTTTAAAAATGTCGCAGCCATCGGATCGTGGATGGAGCGTCTGGATGAAGCCTTTGATATGCGTTATAAAACGCCTTCGATCGCGTCCCTTGAATCACGATCCGACGGTCAAGATGCGCCGCGGAGGTTTCAATCACGACTGTTATAACTCCTGTCTTTTCGACTCGTGCGCTGATGGTGATCGGTGGTCCGTGTGTCCACTTCATCAATGCGCTTTGATTGTGATCCAACGCCTCGCTTTTAGCCACGTCACCTGCATCTTAAAAACCCTGTGGAACTTAGTCCCACACGAGAAAAGTTAAAGGAAGATAACGAGTTTATAAGATGCGAGGGACTTAAGGGTTAGCTTAAATCCAAACTATCAGATGGTTATACGTACTATAACCCTAAGTAATAAAATATATATTATATACACGTCACATCGCGTCGCGTTGGTGCCGCATGGGCCCGCGTGGCGTTGCCACGTGGCCCTGAGTGCCACGTCGCATCCACGTGGCTCCGCGCGATTAAGCCCCCCTTTTTGCATATTTTAAAAATCGTTTTTAACAATAAAAATCACAAAAATTAATTCATAAAAATCCAGAAAAATCCCTAAAAATTAGAAAATTCATAACTTTTAATATATAACTCCAAATTAATCCAAATTTCTTTCATTTGATCCAAAATTTAATTATCTATCATTCTGTAAAAATTGATAAATAATGAGATTTTTAATTTTTATTTCATAAGTATGATTATTCTTTAAGTGTTTTCTTTTAAGAAAATATAAATAAATGTTTATAAAATTATTTCTCTCATTATTTTAGCTCTAAAAACATATATAATCTTAAGTAAAGATGGGTTATTAAATTATTTATTTTTTAAATCATCATATTTAACACTAATTTAAAGTATTTTGAGATTATAATGACTTTTTCATAGAATGATAGAAATATACACATAAATATGATAACATGCATGAGAATGAAATTATTTATGCCTTAATATGCATCAATAGTCATGTTTTATCATGTTAATTTAGCATGTTATCACTATGCACCCAAAAGCGTGCTTTTCCTTTATCTCCATCAGTAGTTAGCTTAAAATGCAAGTGATTGGTGGCAATTCAAAACCGTGAAAAGCACCCAACACCTACTGTTAGCAGCATTCGATATATGTGTTGCTTTACGCCCAACTTCGTGCACTCCTCTTCTATTGGTCACTGATTTCTCCATACAAATCCTACCCATAACACTACTAAGGCCCATTAGATCTGATGAGCCCATTAGGGGCTTTAGTTAAAAAAAACTTCCCTTAAAGAAAAGAAATTACAGCAATTTAAAAACTTCATTCATTTATGAAAAATAGAGAATTTACCAAAATAAAAACTATCTTTAATTGTTATAAATTTTCTGTTAAAACACTTTTTCTTCAGTTATCTAAAAGATGTTCATTTTAGCATAACCATAAGATAACATTTGACAAATATACATGATATTGGCTCTTTTAACTCTATGCTGACAAAGATGAGCATATTTGCTTGCTCATCTTTTGCATGTTATCAGTTCATGTAGAGGATGATGGACATTACTTTCAGCTAGTGCTAACGGCAATAACACAAATTCTAACTGTAACAGACCGTTAATTCTTGCATTGCACAGCCTCTACTTCACTGCTATAAATTGATGTTAATTCCAACCCATTATGATTAATCTAATTACTTTCCATCTTCAATTCCTCAGCTCCTGCTCTGTTCATCTCTTAAATGGCATCAGATATTATATGTTCTTATCATTTCTTACATGGCATCATATCTCTGTGCTCAACAGCAAAGAATCTGACCTGCTGGATGAGGCCTCTTCTCAAACAGCTGCAATTCTGGAGACCTCTCCTGCGGCCTCATGTTCATCAGCATTGGCAAATCCAGCACAAGTTGATTCACTTATTGATCCCATCACACTCACTGACCAAAACTACTTGGCATGGAAAATTCAAATTTTTTTCCATTTTAAAAGGTTACGATCTATTGTATGTCAAATGGAAAATTAATGAAAAATTTGAAACAAATGTGCTTAATGGGCCCTATAAGGAGCTTAACATATCATGGGTGTAGTTTAATAATATAACAGGAGACTTTGGATCTAATAAAATTTCATCGGTCCATCTCAACCAATAGGGATATTTGATGACTATTTAAAAATAGAGGTCATGATGATATGATATGTGATGTGAAGCATGGCACATGGTCCATAAAATTCACATCTGAATTTGGAGAAAATTGGATCACTAAAAGAACATTGAAGGTGACTATCTCAAAGACAAAAAGATCCCAAAAGGATATATAGAAATTAGTGAAAGATTAGAGGGGAAGAAAATGAGGGTCTAACTCCTTTGAGGAGGAGAGACAAAGAGAGAGTCTTATATATAAACAAAGAGGCTCACCTAAGTAGGCCCAATTAAGGTCATAAGAACGAGTTCGAATAACCAAAATATAATAGTTTAACAACCACATAAGTATAACCTCTTCACAAATGCGTATAATATAACAAAGAAGTGCATAACAATGCATGTATCAACGAAGATCCTGGTAAGACATGCACTTCCTTTGGAATGAAAAAAATCAATCTACCTTCATTTGGTATTTTGAACTCAATTCTTTTGTTCCTTGATATTCCATCAAATCCTCTTTTTTGAGTAGTGAATCAACCTCTATAGCCCCATATTTAGTCATTACGAAACTATTTCTTCGGTATCGGGGATCGTCAATATAAGCAAGAATACTATTTCTATGTAAAATATCATTGATGGGTATTTGAATCGAAACACCAAAATCGGGTATTTGTTCTTTATCACGTTCTTCATCATATTGTAATGGAATTATGAATTTACTTCTTCACCTTTTTGGCAAAAAATTCAGAATTTTCGTGTAGAATAAAAGGATATTGAAAATTCCAATGACCACCCATTTTAAGTCCATTTACATCCATGATAAAAGATAGACCTTTATAATATACACTACATTCTATTTGATGACAATAAAAAACACCATGTTTATGCATGATAGTAATATAGTGATGACTATTACATTTTTCATGCACTTTTAGCCAAAGTTTATATTTTGCATCAATTTAGCATCGACTAATGTATTGACTTCATTTTGACCATTATCAATGCCGAATGAATCAAGGCTAATCACTCCATTTGGCCCTCTGCATGGACTGATCCTGTGCCACAACACCAAGAAGGGCCCACACAAGATGTTGCTTATGGAGATAAAATGAACTCATATTCAAAAGTGAACAAGATTTTAAAAGACCTCTTATTTCTTCAAAAGTCCAATGTGGGACTAACTTTGAGCACGGATAAAAAAAACTCATGTGGCCTGTCAGACAAAATAGCTGGTTCATAACAACCGTTCAACAGATAGAGCTTACATTGAGAAGACAGTAGAAGCTGTTTGGTTTGCTGCAGCTTTTTGGAGTGCTTTTCAGCCTTCCGATAATAATTAAGCTCATGTAAATCTCAGTCAGTGAAATATATAGTCTAACCTGATTGGCTATTTTGGCCACTTTCATCAGAAAATGAGGCTGAATTTTAGTCCTCTGACCCTTCATCAACAACATCCAACGGTTGAAACTTCTCGTGTTCTCATTTTTATCCCCTCTCTCTCATGTGAAGTCTCTCAAAACTGAGACCTGGATGGATCAACCATTGTAAAACCTCTCCTATTTTTTGTTTCTGCATCCCATTAAATCATTATTTCACTCAGAATCTCCGAGGTCTAACCCTTTTTCTAGTCATAACCCTTTTCTAGTCCATCTCTCTCTCATGTCAGCCAGTGATTCTTTCAGGAATAAACTTATCGAAGGTTCAGACACTGCAGTCCAAGATCATGCCTTTATTTCCCAACTGATCATTATTAAGAGAGAACCGAGGTCCATTAAACTGGAAGTTCAATACTAAAAAAATATAATAAATCTTTACAGGTAGTTAGCATTTATTAATTATTATTTGTTTGAAGATGGGAAACTAGTGAGTTCTACGGTTTCTCTTTACCTGAGTCACTGATCTCAATCTTCTTCCCGTATATCAAACCAGTATCCTGGAAAACACGGCGAGATTTAGTTTTGACAGAACCATACATCCTTCGTACATTGCTTTTTAAGAATGTGAGGGATAAAAGAATATATACAAAAGAATATTTATATATAAATATAAATAGAGAAAGAGAGAAAAAAAGAGGAAGAGAAAGAGATAGAGCAAGGAAATTAGTGGACAGAAAGAAGAGAAAGGAAGAAAGGAAGAAAATAGAAAATAAGGGAAGAAGAGGTAGAGAGAACAATGAATGAAAAGAAAATAGGGCAGAAAATGAGGGTAGAAATAAGTAGGAGAAAAAGATTAAAGTGCGCCAGAGACAGAGTTTGTGTATGTGTCTGACTAGTTTACCTGAGGATCCGGAATAGGTTTCCTCTTCTCGACATACGCATAAGGATCTGAAGCTGCAGATAGAGCTGCCTTTCTCTGAAGATTAATTCAAAGACAATTATATCCACATCATTACGTTAAAACAAGAGAAAAAAAGCTACTTCAATTATGCAGGCTTGATTCTAGAAAATCACTGGGACTGTACTCTCCCAATCATCCGAGCAGAAAGCCTCTAGGGTGTAAGACCTTAAAAATCTATTCCTTCCCATGTAAAAGCGTGCTGTAATATAAATTCTCTGGTGATATGCCAAATTATGCTTGGTAAGATTTAGCAATAAAGTTCACGAATCATTTGCCGAGTATGATTAAAGGATGGATGTTATATGCCTCAAGGATTCCCCTTGGTCACATTATTCAGCACTGACGTGAGAAGCATGATCTAGGTAAAGAGATAGAGAGATGATACATGAGATGTGACTTAAATTTCTAGGCAATATGCTAAATTATGCTCGATAAGATAAAGAAATGAAATTCATGCATCAAAACAACTAGAGTATGTAAGTTATGCACCTTAAGTGTTCTACTTTGTGACCTAATTTAGGCTGATGTCAGACCCGTGATCTAGGTAGAAGAGAGTTCAGGGAAAAGAAATTTTAAAAAAGATGTATCTTTATCTATCTAAATATAAATGGAACCCGAGATTCAAGAAAATCAATTCCTTGAAAGAGAATATCCACAAGCAAGAGCTGACACAAAAGAACTGATTTTTAATTTTTAAAAATTCTCTTGCTCTTTCTTGAGATCCATATTTATATGAGAATAAATCAACTGACTGAAGGATCCGTAACTAGTACTAGGATTACGAAACTACGGTTTTAATGAGAAAAACAAGCTTTTTTTTCCTAATGGAACCCAAGATTCAAAATAAGCGAAATCCCGAAAAAGAGAATACCCAGATGCAAGAAATGGCATAAAAAGGATTGATTTTTCTTAACAATCACCTCTTGCTCTTTCTTGAGATCCCTGGAGGGTTTCACCCAGAGGAAATAGGCGAGAGTGCCAGCGACGGCCCAGGAAGCGAAGTTGGGCCCACCTCTAAGACCTCCGAGCGAGTTGCTGAAGAAGGATCTCACGTTTACCCAGCGTCCTCTTCCAGCTGCTGCTCACCATCTCACCGGTTTTCTGTTCGTCCCGCTCTAGACAAAAAAACACCTACTTTGGCTGTTCTTTACCTCCGCCAACAAAGGCAGTTTAACACCATCGACAATTCAAAGCCTCTCCATTTGATTTTGTAAGTTTTGGTTGATGGATTTTTTATAATGATTTGATATTTATGGATCTTACGGTTGATTTATTACATCTTTTCCTGCATGATTGCATCTTCTATAAATTTTATTATGTTTTAAAATTTTTATGTCATTTCTATTTTTATGAATTTATTGAGCGAATTTCCTTCATTTGCGGCCTAGATTGTTAATTATGAATATTTATGGAATTTTTGTGAGAGCTTTTAGAACTTTAGCTGGCTAGATTGAAATTTTTCAGAATCGCTAGCCAAAATAGTTTTTGTATTACAATAGATCGATTACTTGATCTTTTGGTTAAGTTTATCAATGTTGTCTAGCAAGATTGAATTTTTGTTGATGTTTTTATTTTTTTTTTTACGAAATAGCATATTGAGTTCTTGTGAATGATTTGTTTACTCTTCAAAGGGTAGGCCTCATATATTCATTTCTCCTTGATATAATTCAAATGATTTTCCAATTCATGCATACCATGTGTTCTTCATTTGATGGAATTTCTCTAATAAACATATTTTATTTGTTGCTTTCAAACTAGATTAAAAATGTAGCTTAATAAGGGAAAGTACAAGGCTAATAATGACATAGATGAAGTTCAAGTGAGATACTAATCTCTCTTTTCTAAAAAAATTTGAGCATATTTCTATGTTTTTAAGTTATTTTTCATTATTTCTTTAAGTTCCATGTATTGTTATATTCTTCTTCAATATGAAAGCATTTTGGGGGAAATTATGAGTCTTACATAGGTAGGAGGACAAAAGAGACTCCCAACATGTGGTCCAAAGATGAACAACTAATTCAATGAGATAGAGGAAAATGATTATATTTGCAAACTATGCAAGGAGTCAAGAAACCCAATGTCGTCAAACCAAAGGAAAAGGATGGTTGCATTTGTGTTTGGAGGTGAAATTTGAGATCATTGAGCTTTTTATCTTAAAATTTAAGCTTGTGGAAATTATCTTGTTGATAGTCAGAGCTAGAAACCCTAGAAGGGCACATGACTTCATGTAAAGAGGGAGGGAGAGAGAGAGAGATAATAGGCCCCAATATGTTGGGAGCCCAATAAAAAGCTTCGGATACTCCCCTCAATCTATAGCATATAATTCAAATATGCCCATTTTGGTACATAGAACATCATAGGAGATCCTCACGATGAAGACTTGCACAAGCTGATGAGATGATGCAACATGAGTAGTGGAGATGAGCGCAGACATCACCTTGCTAGCGGGCCATAGTGGCAATTTATCTCAACATGCTTTTGTGCATTCATGAAAGGTAGAGTTTTTGGAGATGAAGATAGCTACTTGGTTGTCACAATTCATGGGACATTAGGGAAGAAAGAAAGATATCATGTTCTTTGAGGAGTGAGTGGAGCCACACCATCTCTCATGCTATCATAGCCATGACTCCATACTCAAACTCAACACTAGAGCAAGATATCACCCCCTACTTCTATGACCTTCAAGTAACAAGCTTGTCACCTACGTATATGCAATAATGAGTAGTGAACTTGCTTTGATTTAGAGATGATCATGCCACTAGTAGAGTGGTCCTCTCCCTAGAGCTTGTTTGATATATTTCATGATACATAGAGCTCCCTACCAATGAAACTCATTGAGGTTTTTACATAAATTAGCTCAAAATAGTGACCATGTATACATGTTGTGGGCGAGGGATTGTGAGGTACATCAGCTTGCCCTATGAGCATCGTATAGAGTAGCATCCTTAAGGAATGGAGATAAAGTATTCCAGAACCATGGGTGAGCTTCCACAGGGTGAAGTCTCTAGTTTGTACCCAAAAGTCCAACCTCATGAAGTAGGTCAAGGGTATACTGCCATTCAATCCTGGCAAAGCTTCCCATCTAGGTGGGCAAACTCCATCCCTAAGGAAAATAACATGGAATTCCCAAGTCACGTATGTTGAGATGTTGCTGTCGATAATCTTTTCTATTGTGAATGCTTGCCTCATCACTCGTAGTCACAAGAAGATCATACACATAGACAACGAGAATGCCAATGCCTCCCACAGTCATCTTGGTGAAAATGGTGGGTATTGACGGCATATGACAAGAATTCAAATGTATTAAAGGGCCCACTAAACTTGGCAAACAATGCACGAGGATTCCGCTCAAGCCCATAAATAGCACACTACATAAGATACACCTTCAACGACTCTTCTAGTCAGAATAGCTTGGAGACTACTCCACAGAAAAACATACTCCTCGAGTTCACCATATAGAAAGTCATTAGAGACATCTAATTGATGCAAAGACCTAGATCAGTTAGTTTCAAGAGAAAGGAGCACACAAAGAGAGTTGAGCTGAACCACAGGAAAAAAGATCTTTTGTGTAGTCAATCCCATATGCCTAGGTTAAACCATCAGTGGCAAGCAAGTCTTTTTTCATTCAAAAGAGTTACTCGACTTATATTTGAGGGTGAACGCTAATTTACACATGAAAATTTTTCCATCACTTGGATAAGACACTAGTATTCATGTCCCTTGAAATACCAAAGCATCCACTTTGGAATCCATGACTACCTTCCATTTGAGTGTTTTTATCTCCTCAACATGTGATCGAGAAATTGACTTAGAGACCATGAAAAGGGCAAAGGTAACATAAGATGGGGAAAGGCGAGCATAAGAAACAAAGTTTAATTTATTTTTCATTAACCATTGGACCCAAAACTGATCTGAATTTGAATTGATTTATATTAAAGTATAGCATATAAGCCCCTCAAACCTTCTTAGTGAGATCTTCTTACAAACCATGAGAGCAAATATATACAGAGAAAGTAAGGCATTTCTATATATTGATATTCAATAAATATCTATATAGATATTTATCTTTACATAAATATGAAAAAAATATAGTTTGTGCTCCAATTGAGAACAATGGAAGAGAAGAGTGACTAGAGTAGGACAAGTGTTACATGAGAAGGTCCCTTATAAGATAGAGAAGACAAAGATAATTAGGTGATGGGCCCAAACGGGCTTCAAACACCCCCAAACCCCTCAAGCAAGAGCATGGCTATAGACACGCTATGCTTTGAATATAGAAATTGAGGAAAATAAAAAGAAAATAAAGTAAGATAGTTGATGTCATATGATGATGTCATAAGCGATCTATGGAGGAGATGATGGCTCATTCAAGTAGTTCTTGATTGGTTTGAAAATTATGCAACATGGACACTTGCATGCAAGTCAATCAAAATGACAACCATGCATTTTTCACCCGGTGGATGATTTATAAAGTAGGCAATCAAGGAGATGGCTGCCCTAGAAAAGATGCAGCACAAGACGTGTGCATGGGCATTGACTGAGAGAAGACAACTAAAATGGGCAGTCAAGGGAACAAGAACTCTAAAAAAATGCAGCACAAAACATGTGCATGAAGTCGCCCAAGGAGATGACCATGAATGGATGTTGACATTAGGGTGTCAAAGATGCCGATGATGACTAAAAGATGCACACAGTGGGAATGATGTAGACAAATGGCAATGATGAAACACAAAAAAAGGCAATGGCAGAGAGGCATGGTAGTGTTCTGCCCCCTCATTATAGAGGCAATGGAGATGACGAGGATGATAGTGGTGGACCGAGTGAAGAGTAGTTTGACGAACATTTCTTCACAAATGATAGCTGCTAGGAAACACACGAAACTAGTAGCAAGCCCAAAGGTCGTAGAGGAAGATCAGCACGAAGTGACTTGGAAGAGGAAGTGAGAGTACATACTCTCTCTATTACAAGTAGACAAAACACACCAAAAAAAAACCACCACAACTTTTTTGGTTCCTTTTTTCCCCCTCATTTTTCTTTAAAAAAATCAGTTTTTTTTATTGTTAACTTAACCAATTTTCTCCTTTTTCTGATTCTTTTTTTGTTTTTCTTTTGAAAAACAACAGATTGTGCCGTTCAACTGAACTGCCGGTTCAGCGAGGCCTGCAAGAGGAGAAAACCCTAGCGGTGGCCACCAATGACCCTAAAAAGAGAGGGTGTGTGGCGAAGAATGTGTGAAGTAGATGAAGAAATGAATACAAATGACTAGAAAAAAACTCTATGAATGTGACAAACCTACACATGACTTTCAAAGCTCCGAAGTCAATGACCAAAATAGAAACACTAGCCAAAATAAATACAATATAACTTGACAATTCTAGATTTTTAGATAGATCGTATAGAACGCTTAATAATTACTCAAGTTTATCATGATTTATATTGGTAAAGAGGTCTCAATTGAGTAATATACTAACCTCGAACTCATACCTACATTGGCATTATTGTTAGCTACTTCAAATGCATATTTCCATACGTTGATGGTATTTTATGAACATCATTTACCATAAATAAAATCATGTTTTACATTGACAAGGTTAACCAATCAAGCGATCGAAGGTGTTCTTGATTTTTTTTTAAGGTGTTCTTGAATTTATTATTGTGAAAGCCTAAATTTCACTACATGACGAAGATGAGGAGAAGGAAAGTTTGATCAAGTGAATTTCTTTACCCATCTTAGATGAACTTGTCTAATCATGCAAATGGATTATAATTATATATGTTCCCAGACTGATGAATTTTACGGATTTCTAATTTTCTAAGATCTTCAGGTTTTTGAGGCAGAAAACAGTACTTGCCAACTCAGTGTTCAGCTAGCGCATATCAGAGATGGCAGACGTCCATGGGCTAGGGGACACCAGCGAAAGCAGAGGGACCAACATTGTGCATTTTGATGTTTTCAGTAGCATGGTTTATGAACTTAATCATCAGAAGGATGAAACGATCATGGTGCTCCACTATCTCATCCGATACTAGGAATGGCCGTTGAGTCGAGATTGTATCTCTATCTTGCCCTATCATCATGGTCTTGCTAGCATGATGATCTGCAATCGATGAATTCATGGTAAGTCATAAGGCAAGATGTCATCCAGGTGAGGCAAGGGAATACTGTAGTGAATGCTGCTCCTATCAATCCAATCCGGCTGTTATCAGGAAGATTCAAGGCCAGGACAAACATTCCTGTCTCAGGTCTGGAAGGAAATGAACCCTAAAACAGGGCTGGTGGAGATGTTTTTTCTTGATCCGTCCGCCGGGAATTCAGATGGGAATGCAATCCAGAAGAAAATCTCTACTGCTTGAGGCCGTTTGAAATAGAACAAATCATTACCGAGGAAAGAGAGGATCAGTGCTCTACCCCAGAATAGAAGTTCTTCGGAAGCTCGAGAAAGAAATTTCAAAAAACAATTTATGTGAGCTCCTTGTTACCCAATCGTTACTTCGACAAGTGGGTGAGAAATTAAAGAAAATCAAACTAACTCAGTAAAATCCTGAATTTTCATCTGCTCATGCACTTCACAACAATCAACAATGGCAGAGAGGGAATTCGATCCAAACCCCTTAATCATTAGAAGAAAACTGGAATGGGAATGGCCGACTCAATGACCGAACAATCTTAAAAGGAGAAAAAACATGACGGTTCCATTTTTCAGTGAAAGAAATGAAAGGAAACAGAGACTCCGACATACATCTATTTTTTAAAATAAAATCCATAATACACACATCATGCTGAAATACTTTGGAAATACTTGAATGGAACGATGAAAACAGAAATTTTCCTACTCGAGCTTTAGCTCAAAACAATGCATTTCCCCATCAGCACCTGTGCATACTTCACAATGAAAAAAAAACTTCAATGAGCATTCCAAATCCGACAATCCCATTTCCCCATCAGCACCCTAAAATTTCAGTCCTGAATCAAGATCCCTTTTCCCTAAACGGACATCTACAATATCCATTTCTCGTAGGCACCCTGCACAATTAAACTTCCAATGGAGAACCTTAACCATTAATAATTTCACTGTCAACAGGAAAAGTCATCAAGCCACATGTGCCCTGCAACAGTTACAAGTCTTGCACAAGTCGGAACAATCAATGGTCGCACCCTGACCTAAATTTATAAGACCCAAAAGGAACACCCTAGATCACACACTTTAGTCAACAAATGGTAGAGGCCCGGTATTACCTGCAACCTGCAATTTTTCACTTAATTCTGCCAAGATTTTGCCATTAAATAGAGATTGAAATCGAAACTCTGCTACTTAGCAGAAACTCTGCCTGTAAATATCTCTCTCGTCAAAATGGGAGGACCAATCTGCTTTTTCTCTCATCAAATTGTGACCAACTCTGCTCTTCTTTAACCTGCAGGATTCCTTATCCCAATGGATAAGCTACAATAACAACCGCCACTCACTCATCCTGCTTTAATCCAATCTCTGAAACAGATAGGAAAATGCGGATTGGCTCCCTCATTGAATCTCTGTACCTATCCTGGAACAGCTATAATTAATCACTCTATGTTTTAATGCAATAAAAGCCATATCAAATAATTTGCTATGATCTTGAATCACTACCTATTCAAGATACATACTCTTCTTCGCCTTCTGAAAAAGCAGTCAGTTGTTCAACACCTAAAACTGCATGAAAAATTATGATTTTTCATTCAACACCAAATGGAACCCCAAAAACTTACTCTTCTCCGAAAATGGGTGTTTCCCGACATTCGAAACCTAGAAACCCTAGAACATGGAAAAAACCAAGAAAGATGTGTCAATGATTGGGAGACTGCACGAATAATGATCAAACATAAATGCATAATGAAAAATAAGTGCATTAGCCATAAGAATGGATAACAAAAACATTGAACAACTTAGAAAACAAATCTTCATAGAATAGAAATATTGCACTTAATACACATATGTATGTCTATCAATAATATATACATATCATAGACATATGTTTAAATCCTCCATTAAAATAATAGATATACTAATCTTATGGCTCAATCCATAGGAAAACGTGTTTAACAAGAAAGGACAAACTGATTAAGCAATCAATAAAAAGGTTACCCGGTTTAAAAACATTCTCAAACGTTTCAAGAAAAAACACCAGTGGGAGGTTTACCAAAACACGCCCTCAGAAAAACCCTAAATATCCTTCTTAAGCAACATTCTGTCAACTAAGTCGTCAAACTTTGTCCAAGAACTTTCTGATTTCACCTTCACTTTGCTTCCCTCTCCCGATTCCATTGCTCAATCCTTGCCCGCCGTTCTTCACTTCCTTCTCTAACTGGGCTTCTTGCTCTCCTTGGACTTCTATTTTGTCGCCTTCCACTGTCTTCATGCCTTCCATCACGTCTATTCCAACCACGCCTCCCACCATCCCTACCATCTCCATAATCACGATGTCCGCCAGGTTCACGGTTTTCCTTTCGCTGAGGCACAGGACTCCTACTCCGGCTTCTACTCCCCCTAGATCTCTGGTAACGTCCAAAGAGCTTCCTTCTAAGCTCCCTTCCAATTTGCTTCACATGCATGAAGTTACAGTACCCGCCTCGATTACAGCTATTCTCCTCAAATTGCCGGCAAGTTGCTTCTCTGAAATCTGTGACAGGAGAGAAGTCTGCAATGATCGGGCGTCCAGAATAGAAACGGCCTTGAAGAGCTCGTAAAGCTGCATCAGCTTGTTCTTCCTCTTTGAACTGGATGTAAACATTACCAACCATGTGATCTGCAAGGTTATCACATACATTTAGGCTTTCAATCTCACCAAATTTACTAAGTTCTTCAAATAAATCCTCGTAGAAATCTTCAAAGTGTTCTTGAATCTTGCGAGGATCAATTGGTTGCCCCTGAGGATCAACTCCAGGGGTGATCATGTCTGGCCTCTGATACATATTTGAGAGCAACAGAGTCGGAGAGATTGTAGGACGATTGTGGAGCCTGGAGCAACGATCTCCATGTCGGCAAGCTCCAATCTTGAAGTAGAAGGGACAATTCACTCGGTCCTTCTCCGTACCAAATATAGATGCAAGATGCTCCGCCATTAGGTTGTCGCTTCCTTCCTAAATGAAATCTGCGAGAGAAACAAAAATTAGAGTCATTTATGATCGTTTCTGACTTAACCTCGAGCACCCAAGAATGGATCAAAAAATTGAATTAATCGATATACCCAGTCCTGAGTTATTTAACCAAAATGGAGTTGCTTATCATGCTTAAATTACTTTAGATAGATCGTGATCGACCAATGTTCGAAAGATAATCATACTTCGATTCTTAAACCAAGTATTCCAGTTGTAGGTAGCTATGCAGCTTCAAAAGAGTCAAAACTTAACGATATTAATGTAAACCTCGAGCACCCAAGAATGAATCTAATAATTTAGTTAATCAATATACCCAGTCCAGACTTACTTTACCAAATTACTTCACCAAAATGAAGTTACTTATCATGCTTAAATTACATTAGATAGGTCGCGATCGACCAACTTTTGAAAGATAATCATACTTCGATTTTCAAACTAAGTATTTCAGTCGTAGGAAGCTATGCAGCTTCAGAAGAGTCAAAACTTAACAATATTCGTGTAACCTCGAATTCAACCTTAGCACGGAGCAGGACTAGAATCTGATCCAGAGGTTTACAACGAAAAATCCTACCGCAAACATATAATGAAAGACAAGAAAAGCAAAAACCTTATGTAAATCCTCATTACAAGCCTATTTCTGACGATAATTAAACCTAGAAAAGGAAAATCCTAAATCTAATAGAAGGAATACATTAATCACACAATAAGGAAGTTACGGCTGCAACCTCTTCGTTTACAGAGATTCGATGGAGCAGGAGAAGGCGGACAGAGATTTAGGGTTTGCGACAAATTCCCGCAGGAAAAGTTAAAAAAGAAGTTGCAAGCGTCTATTACTGGTTTTATTTATGGAGCCGTGAGACAGATCTGGGGATCACCGATCGGACGGTCAGAATGAGGCAAAGCCAATGTTAGGAGATAAGCGAGACTTGTCGCCACGTAGCAATGGGCCAGATTGCACGTGCCCGTGCACGTTTAAAGTTCAAACGTTCATTCATGATATGGAGATCATCCATGGTAAGGAGCATGGTCAGGAGCATGACGATCCAATGATTGTTCTACCCAAATAATTTCAATTTTTTATAATAATATGGGTGCAATCTGGTAACCAGGGCCATCCAATTTATAGTCATTCTTTTGATCTATTTGGATTCTAATGAAGAATTGATGAGAAGATAAAAATTTTCGTTGACCTAAAAATTTTGAAAAATTTCTTGTAAAAAAATTTTGAAAAACTTTTTCGTTGACCTAAAAGTAACCTTATTTGAAAAACATTTCAGATTAAATTCTAGAATGTGGATAGGATCAATACTTTGATTAAATTCTTGTCGAGGATCGACTATTTAAGGACCCACCCATCATTTTTCCCATAATTTCAATTTTGCTATAGAAGTTTCAGGCAAAGTCTTTCACTCCTACAAAAAATTTCTCCGCATTTCGTGGGTATTTTGCTATGGATAAAAATCACAAGTTTATCAGGAGTTTAGAACATGTCTAGAAATTTTTTCAAGTGCTCTTTTTTCTTGCACTTGTCTAATTCCTTATGAAGCTTCTTTGGGGGTTTGGATAATTGAGTGACCATCACAAATAATTAAATAAACTGAAATCCATAGTAGAATTTTTAAAACCCGTGTTTAGAAAAATATACTCACATGTCATTTGTCACTCACATTACCGATTTAAAGTGAATGAGGTCTGAGTTCATTTGAAGATCCCAATTAAACTTTCAATAGAGAAGGGACCATGTTGTTGTCAAGAAACCCCCATCATGGACAACTTTTCCTCACTAAGGGGCATTTTGGCTAATGTCTGACTATTGGCCAAAAATGATATCCCAATAAAGAGCTTTTCACCATGTTAGCCATGTCAAATAACAATTAGGCAGATAATATCTCAACACAATGAAAAACATATAGGAAATATTTTTTGGAGCATTAAAAAAATAATAAAAAATTATAATGAGATGGTGTTCCTTTTTTGGTGTCAAAAATTAAAACTATTGCAACTATTGGAAATAATTGCATGTGGATCTACATGTTTCCAAGACTCTATCATCGTTTTGTGAATTACTCAACCATATTTGAGTTGATTACAAAATTTTGGAAGTAGAGGTGGTCAAGGAGCTAATGGAACTAATAAATGGACACCTTATGAATCGAAGCATGGTGGATGTTCCCCATGAGGTTTTTTTTTTTTTTTGAAAGAGCAAGAGGTAACAATCAATGTTCTTTGACATAAATGATCTAAATCTAACCTATTATCCCAATTCTCCTAGATCCATGATTTAAAATAAAACTTATTTAGTCTATGATCCTAACTATATTTTGGGAAAATTTCTTCAATTTTTTATGAATTAGATTGCCAAGGGAGTTCTATTAATGTTAGTGATGCAACTTGAAACACATAAATTTGGGTATATTCTAACCCAACTAATTTTTGGTGGAACAGATAACTATATGATTTCATTTACTAAAAATAATACTAAATGACCAAGAAGGGTCATGAAATCTTTCAAAAAACAACCAAAGTTCTGCATGAGTGTGTCATCTATCATGCATGTCATTGTAAGGTGGAAGTGAGGCAACCATAATCTAGAACCAAGTGTATATCATTAAGGAATACTTGTCCATGTGCACGAAAATATCACTTGAGGATCATCATATTGCGGTCCAAAACAATTTTAATAGAATATCCAACACATATACTCTCATAGTTATGTTTGTGCAAGACATTGAAGATACACAATGAAGTAGGAATGAAGATATTGGGTTAAGGTATCATGCACAATGTATGTCATATATTTAGTTATCATGCATGATTTATGTCATATATTGATGAAATATTATAACATATTTATGTTAATTTAATATATATTTTATTTAGATAATGTTAAAATAATATTTCTATCATAAATAAAATAGAGAGAAAAATTGTGATGGATATTATGTGGCCTATCAATCACACTCCCATTGAAATGAAATTTATTCATTTTTATTTTTGTGTAATGTTTTTAATAAAGTCTATGAGAATATGTAATGACTAAGTGAATTATGATGAGATCATAATACAGTGATCACTAGTCTTTAAACATATATTCTAAATATTCTTATTTGTGAGATATTCGAGAAGGGCATCAAATTATCCCAAAAGAATATCATTATCTGATCCAACTCATATGATGAGTGATAACATGCAATTTATACAAGTAATTATATAATTATTAGTATAAATTAAGACATAAGTCATTCCATTATTATGCATCTTATCATATTTTGAGCGCATACCTATCATTCTATAAAATTTAAAGTTATAATCTCAAAATGTGCCATTTTTATGGATAATTATAAATAATTCAAGAGAGATATTTGAGATTAGATTATTCCCAATTTATATTTGAGATTATAAATAAGTTTTAATGCCAAATAATAAGAGAAAATATTTTTGTATTTTTTCCAAAACAAATGACTTTATTTTTCAGATAAAAATATATTCTCTTGCCATTGATTAAATTAAAATTTTTAGAATGATAAATTATTAAATTTTTTTATCAAATAAAAGAAAATTGGATTAAAATATATTTCTATTTTGAAAGTTATACAGTTTTTAATATTTAGTATTTTTTAGAATTTTTTAAGATTTATTATAAATGTATTTATATTTCAAATAAGAAAAAAAATCATATTTTACTTATCGCACAGACGTGGCAAATTACGTGGATTGTGTGCTTGTGTGGCAGCAGTATGCGTGCTCCATGTGACGCATGTGTGTGTGTATAATTAGTAGTTAAGCATTCTTTTTAAGGATATAAGCTAACCCACTAATGGGCTTCGTTATTTTCTTTTACGTAGGTGATGTGGTGCATACCGAAGCATGCGCTTGCGTGATTTAATTGTGACCCTCCATTTTCACTTAAATAGTGCAAGTACGTGGCGCCTTTTCATTTGGCGGCGAATCATTTTATTTAAAAGTGTTCTATCTTAACCGTTCATATGTGGAGTTATAACCGCTGAGATTAAGTGCATATGATGGATTTCAAGCGTCTAGCGAAGATTGAATGGTGTGTGTTACTTGACGAAACGATTCCATGCAGTCGTTGAATTCACACAAAATCATGTCAAAACTAATACCAAATTCACCGATTTTATCAAATAGTCACGAATTGAGGCGTATAGTGGTGAATAAGGGTTAAATCCACGGAGAATTAAGATAATTCTAGATGATCTTTTAAAATTCGATCAAATCGGATGATGAATCATGGTGAGAAATTAGGGAAATTGATATTTTTGTAAGTAGGACTTGAAAACGAATCCACAGAATCAAAAATTTAATTTGATTAACTCTTAGGTATAATATCATTCAGGGATTTATACAGATTAATTCATTAAACTCTTTCTTCAAAGAGCACCCACTATCTATCCTTGGTGTCTTCACACCGATGACCAAAGCATCAACCATATTCATAATATGAGTCAAATTAAATAGTGCTACTAATTTGATTTGATATCTTTCTTGAATATCCCACGAATATGAATGTTTAGAATAAATATTTAAAGACTAGTGAATGCTATATTATGATCTCATCATCATTTACTTAGTTATTTTATATGCTCATGAACTTTATTTCAAAGATTACAGAACAAGGACAATGAATAAGTTTTATTTCAATGATTATAAATGTGACACATGGAATTGTGATAGGCTTATAGGCCACATAATATCCATCACTTTCACCAAATGTAGCATGGGAACCCATAGGGGTTGGCTCTCACCACCTATTTACAAACATCTTGCTTTTAGAACTTTTCAGAAAAAACCCCACAATATATCTATAGCCACAAACATCCATTCACCTTATGTTTGTGACCTCTAGGCTTGCATGTATGGCTACTTAATGACTCTATTGACTTAGTAACATTTATTTCTCAACCTTATTAATTAACTACATCAACATACATGTTTATTAATCAAAGATTAAGTTAAGACAATAGATAGGTTGAGTTGCCAAGCCATTGAGTCTATAAGAACTCTCTTCTGAAACCTTTACTATCATCATTTACTGAGTATATATGATCCTTCATTCACAAGAAACTCTTGAATAACCTAGGATGTGTTCAACTATCAAACCCTAATTGGTCCTTCTAGTATGTAGATGTGCTTGAAGGAAATCAATGATAACAACTTTTTTGACATTTTGACAACCTCAACCAAGGATTTAACTACATCTTATTCTGAGTCAATCTCCTATTATACCAAGAGGGATGATTCTGTCTTCACTATTTAATCATCTTCAAGAACTTCATATCATCTCTAAGCTAGGATGTTTTACAAAACCTATAATTAGGTATTTGTAAGTCATAGCTAATACACACTCATCCATCCACAATGTCTTTGGAAAAAATCTTAACGAGCTAAATTTTGTGCCCTCATTGAAAACACACACTAATAGATAAAAAAGTCTAAACTCACTTAAAATGAAGTTCAATTAAGATTAATTAACCATAGTAGTAAGAAAAGGTCAAGACTGATTGACATTTAGGGATAGCTTTGAGAGGTTTAAAAAGTGATCAAATTGGATGATGAATTGGGATGAAAATTTAGAGGAAAATAAAGGGAACTCAAAGATCTTTTCAAGGAAGTAGAAATCATGAAAATCAAATTTAAAATGAAGAAAAAAATCAAAGAGAAAATTTAGAGGGAGAAAATTATTCATGAGGAGAGAAAAAATGATGAGTAAGCTTTAAATTCTCTTTATCTACCATTCTAAAACAAAATCGACTACTAAATGATGAAAGAATAATCAAGAGATTTAAGGAAGAGAAATCCTCCAAAGGGTTTATTAATGATAAAATTTTCAAGAATATATCTTTCCTCGAGGAGAGAGAATATAAATATAGGTAAATTTGGACATAACCTTCAAATCGCCTCTTTAGATGCCATCAACAGTCCAAGTTATTTGTAATAAGACAAAATAGTGCATTTAAGTCTCACCATGTCATCACGTGAAAAATGAAACATTGCTCAATGGCTGCTATTAGATCTTGATCTAACACCTTAGATCATGCCACTTGCGAGAGGTAAGTCCATCAGCTCACTTAATTTAGGCCATTATAACTCTTGGAATCAACGATCTAGATTCATCATGAGTTGTAACAAAACGACAACTGATCATATGTCACTACATACCCCCTCCACTTATGTGAAAATGAAGGGCTCAAATTATATCATGCTTGATTCAAATGATCTGATGCTCTAGTTGCCTCCATATTATCTTTAGCGGGCACCATGCAAGCACATTTTTCCATGTAGACATGCATTGTCACATTAGCTCTGCAACGTCAGCCACCAAAAGTGAGCCCAATTTCTGCGATTTTTCACTTGAATGAATTTGAAATAAATTCAAAATTTTCTTTAAATATCCCATCATATTTTAAAAATTCATCTCTTTTAAAATACAACTTATGAGATGAATCTGTGAGGTCGTTGAATACACACAAAGGCGTATCAAAATTAGGTTCAAACTCACCAACTTAAAGTTATAATTACAAATTAGATAGTATAATGGTGACTAAGGGTTGAATCCACGGAGAATTAAGATTTTTGAGGTATTTCTTCAAATTTGATCAAATCAGATGATGAATTGAGGTGAAAAATTATGGATGACAAATCTACTAAGATTTGGAAAGAGAACTCAAAGACAAATCTAAAAAATTAAAAATCACTCGATTTGGATCAAGATTCGTGGAGAAATCAATCAGAAAAAATTAAGTCTTGATCAAGATTGCAAGGAGAGAGAAAAACTGAAATTAAGTCTAAAAATTAATGTAATATACTATTTGAAATTGAAAGATAATGATAGAGGACAAAATATTAAGATGAAAATACATAATCTAACCCAAATTCACACTTAAATTGATTCAATTGATTGCCGGTTCAAGGGCTTCTCATTCTGCCATTTCGAAGATGAAATTCAACATTCAAGAGGCGATTTCTCCTTAATCTTTCGACAAAATCTTGATTTCAAATACTCCTTGAATGTGGAAATAAGTCTAGAAGATGAAGAAATCAAGAGATTCAAACATTGAGATGTATAAATAGTTTGATAGCTCGAAATATCCAAGAATACATTTCTCGTCGAAGAGAGAGAATTTCTAATGTTTTGATATTGGGCTCGAAGAGAACAATGGAATCTAAAGAGGCAAATTTTTATGGTTTCGTCGTGACCTTCGGATCTTCATTGGAGCGTCAAGATCACGCCACATGATTGCGTGAAGAGAGAGCATCATGAGATCTCGTCTGTCTGATTGTGAATGGACGTTTCAAATTCTTAGATGACGCTTTAAATCTTGGCAGTTATAACTCCTCAAATTAACGTCAAAGATTAATCCGTTTTAATAAAATGAATCATCATCCATTCAGATGCTGCCACATATCACCCTCACTAAAGTGAAAAAGAGGGGGGGTGAGATTAAATGACATTAATTGACACTGGTCACATGATTCTAAGCTCGCCACGTCACTTGTGAAGATATAAAAAGAAAGATAGTCTCACAAGACAAAAATAAATGCAATTGAAATTGTATATAAGTAAAGTGTATTTAAAAAGTTAGTGAAAATCCTTAATGGATGCTTAACTTTTGATCCAACAATTTGAGAACATTTATCAACTTCTGGTCCTTAATGGATGCTTAACTTCTGATCCTTAATGTATATTGCATATTGTCATGTAGAGATGTATGAGATGAACCAACCTACTCTAATGTTGGTTAAATTACTATTCATGGATTAATTCAGTCAATCTAATGAACTCTTTCTCTAAAAAGCACTTACTATCTACCTTAGTATCTCCACACTAATGGCCATATCATCAACTACACTCATCATATGAGTGAGATAAGATAGTGTTTTTCTTTTTAGCTATTTGATTTCCTTCTTAATTATCCTTTGAATAAGAACATTTAGAACACAAGTTTAAAGACCAATAATCTCTATAATCTGATCTCATCATAATTTACTTAGTCATTGAACATATTTATAGATTTTAGTGTCAACATCGTACAAGAATAATAATGAAGAAAATTTTATTACAATAAATAAAAAATGAGATATGGTGGTGTGATTTCTTGAAAGTCACATACTATCCATAAATTTATTCTTGGAAATTTGGAGGATGACATTCATATGGAGTTTCAACTACAATCTCAAATAGATGTAAGTTTCGAAAAACCATATCTGACCTTAAGTATTCTCTCAAAATATGGTTTGAAAAATTTGACCAAAACTTGATGACAAATTTCATGTAAACACAATAACATGTATCATAATTTAATTTTAAAAACAAAATTCACATAAAATTACTATTATCTTAGCTAATGTAAATGGGACCTCAGAATAAGGTCAATATATTGACAATTACGAATGTCGTTAGCTTGTATAAACTAGTATTACAAGGGTTCTCTTCTATGTATTGGGAATAATAACATAACCATCATATTCTACTCAAAAATACACTCTCTTCTAGCGTTAGTGACAAGACGAATTCACACAATTATTTAAAACATACAAATGTGTGTGAAAATAAATACCAAACTCACCAGTTTTAAGATTTAATCAGGAATTTATAAGTATAATGGTGAATAATGGTTGAATCCACGAAGATGTAGGGTATTTTTTTTGGGTGTTCTTCAGATTCGATAAAATTGGATGACAAAATGAGTTGAGGAATAAGAAATTTTAGTATTTTTTGAAAAAAAGACTCCGAGACGAATCCATGGAATAAAAAATCGCTCAATTTGGATCAATATTTATGGAGAAATTGAGGTAGAAAAATCGATCGCAAAGAGAGATAAAATAGTAAAATTTCATAAAATTTAACTAATCTACTATTCGAAATTGAAATATAATGTTATAGGAAGAAAGATTAAGGAGAAAACACGTAATCTAACCAAAAATTGCGCTCAAAATGATCTCATTCATTACTAGATCAAGGCTATTCATTCCACTTTTCAAAAATTTAAAATCCAGTATTGAAGTGGCGAATTCTCCCAATTCTCTCATTAAAATCTTGACTTCAAACACTCCTCATATGCGGAAATGAGTATAGAAGAGGAAGAAACAAGCGATTCAAGGATTAAGGCATCTAAACAATTTAATTATTCAAAACATCCGAGAATGCTCTTTCCATTAAAGAACATGGGTATAAATAGGAAAAATTTGGGTGTGTCCGTTCAATTTACATCTTCATCTTCAATTAATGGCTCAGATTAACACAAGAATGTTAATTGATGTCGTTAAGTCTTTGCCATTGGATTTGCGATGAAATGCTAAAAAATTTCCATGTCGTTGTGTGAAAAAGAAGACTCATGTAACACTTGTCGTTTGATCTTCATCGAGCGCTTGAGATGCAATCATGTGTCCATAGGATTCTGTAGGGCACATTTAATTTCAACCGCTATAACCCCTCAAATGAACTACTTAGATTAACTCGATTCAAAATGATTCGGTGACGAACCATTATGTGCCATTTACCCCTCACTTTAATAGAAGATTAACGCATCTCATTAAATGCGAAGGTCGAATGCCAGAGATTTTGCCATGTCAACTGCGCAAAAAAAGAAACACAAATAGTCCCACATGACGAAAATATTGAAATGACCCATGTATAAATAATGAGTCGTATCTAGTAGCTTAGCTTAAATCCTTTAAAAGGATGTTTAACCCACTAATCACATGCGCATGCGCACATAAAAACGTGTGCGTCACGTGGTGCATGCATACGTCGCTGCTTGGTGACATGTAAGCACACTTTGCCGCGTAAAATTAATTTTTTATTATTATTTAGATCAAAATAAAATCAAAAGTAAATCTAGAAAAATTCTAGAAAATCCCTAAAATTAGAAATTTCATATCTTTAAAAATATAACTCCTTTTTAATCCAAATTTATTTTGTTTGATCAGAAATCAAATATCTATATTTCTGAATAAATAACGAGTCAAATTTAATAAATAACAAGAGAATAACTTTTATCTCAACATTACACTCATTTCTTTTAGAATATAAAACTAAAAAAATAAATGAGTATATACAAAAATATTTTCTCTTATTATTTGCCATTAAAACTTAATTATAATCTCAAATATAAAATGAGAATAATCTAATATAAAATATCTCTCTTTAATTATTTATGATTATCCCTAAAATAGTACATATTGATATTATAACTTAAAATTTCATAGAATGATAGGTATACACTCGAAGTATGATAACATGCATGACTGGAATGATTTATGCCTTAATTTATATTAATAATCATATAATTACTAGTATAAATTATATGTTATCAGTTAGTCATAAATATGTTAGTCATCTCCATATAAATTTCTCTTGGATCTCTTTCTAGCTACTTCTGAGAATTGCTAGAGATCAAATCTGCTCTTCAAAACAAATTATCATAATATATCTGCTCTAGATTTAATGAATCACTCATAACATCATGGGCTTAACTGAAGGGCTTAGCCAAAAACCTAAAAGTTACCACTTATCCGTATCTTCCCAAATGTAGGGGTGGCCGATCATGATTGATAAAAGATGATGGCATCATGGATGCCGACTTGATTTTGATCGATCGAGGGAGATGAGAGAGACCGGGGACGTCAAGCTACGTAATTCATGTTAATTTATATATCATATATTATGTATTCTAATGTAAATATATATAGGGTAAACATCATTTTGTGGAGTGACCTTTCATTTTAGGTCCAGATTGTGGCACCACCTTTTTCTATGTCCAGATTGTGGCACCACGTCAGCATTCCCGCTGAGGTGGACGGTTTTGTGATTCCGTGCCCCACCTGGCTGCCACGTTTTGTCCACGTCCCTTCTTCATTCTCTCTCTCTTCATCTCACGCGGTCCTCATTCCTCTCTCTTCATTCTCTCTCTCTCTCTCTCTCTCTCTCTCTCTCTCTCTCTCTCTCTCTCTCTCTCTCGCTCGCTCGTTCATGGGTTTAGGTTCGGCATGCCCAGAAGATGGTCTTCAAGATGCCCATCGACTGCGGAAATTGCAAGAGAGCCATTCTCAAGGCTGCCTGCAAGCTCCAAGGTAAGCTTGGAGGAAATTTCGTTTTTGATTTCTTCAAATTGAAGTCGTGGATGAAATTTCAGGGATCGATCAGGTCACGATCGACGCTTCCAAGGGCACAGTGACGGTGATCGGAGAAGCGGATCCCGTTTTCGTTGCCGCTCAGCTGCGGAGAGTCCGAAGATCGAACTAGGAGGAGAAGAAGGAAGAAGATGCCTAATAATTTGTTTTTATTTTTTATTTTCAAACAAATTTTAATAGTAAAATAATTTAAAATATTATTTGACCTCAAAGAAAGTGTGATACTGAGACAGAAGGATACCTTGTCGTTTGACCTAGAGGACGATAAGAGAGAGAGAGAGAGAGCTGATATCTCTCGCCATTATTCCTTCAAAGAGTTCCTGGTGGTACTCCTCGCTCGCTCTCTATCGCCCTCTCTCTCTCTCTCTCGTTCGCTCGCTCGTTCATGGGTTTAGGTTCAGCACGATATCAGCTGAGCTTTCCAAACTTCCCGGCCGCCCGATGGGGACCTTCATGCGTAGATCTCATCCTTGTTCGAAACCTGTGCGAATACTCTTCTGTGATCTCCGTCTTGCCCGTCAGGCGATGAACCGTGTACCTTGACGTGAAAGACTATTTGTCTGCGACTGAACCTTCCCCTAAATTTCACTCTGAAAGAGATAGAGCGAGACAGAGAGAACCCTAGAACTAGATTATGGAAGAAGGAGAGAAAGAGTCCGTAATGTCGCCGGCTGGGACGGTTGCTAATCTCTCCCTCCCTCTCTCTCTCCCGCTCTCCCTCCCTCTCCCGCCCTCCCTCGCCCTACCTCGTTCATGGGTTTAGGTTCTACGAGAGAGAGAGAGAGAGAGAGACGCGCTGGCGAGGAAGAAAGCGAGGAAGAGAAGGAGAGAGTGAGAGAAAAAAGAGAAGAAGAGAGAAAAAGAAATCTCTCCTCGCGACGGAAATTTTCTGTCGCGAGGAGAGAGAGAGAGACACGCAGGCGAGGAAGAAAGTGAGGAAGAGAAGGAGAGAGTGAGAGAAAAAAGAGAAGAAGAGAGAAAAAGAAATCTCTCATCGTGACGGAAATTTCCGTCGCGAGAGAGAGAGAGACGCGCGGGTGAGGAAGAAAACGAGGAAGAGAAGGAGAGAGTGAGAGAAAGAAGAGAAGAAGAGAGAAAGATCGTGAGAGAGGGAGAAGCGATTTCTCCCTCTCGCGATGAAGAGAGGAGAAGAAAGAGGGAGAGAGGAGAAGAAGAGCGCGAGAAGACAGGAGAGGAAAGAAAAATTCTCCCCTCCTCCTATTACGCATGCGCGCGTGCTGGAGAGCAAGGGGGAGAGGAGACGTCGCGATAGAGACCGTGGAAATATGGGGGAGAAAGAAAGAGAGAGAGAGAGAGAGAGAGAGAGAGAGAGGAAGGAGGACCGCGTAAGATGAAGAGAGAGAGAATGAAGAAGGACGTGGACAAAACGTGGCAGCCAGGTGGGGGACGGAATCACAAAACTGTCCACCTCAGCGGGAATGCTGACGTGGTGCCACAATCTGGACATAAAAAAAGGTGGTGCCACAATCTGGACCTAAAATAAAAGGTCACGTCACAAAATGATGTTTACCCATATATATATGTATTATATATCTTATATGTATTAAGATAAAGAGCCCATCTCTCTCTCTCTCTCTCTCTCTCTCTCTCTCTCTCTCTCTCTCTCTCTCTCTCTCTCTCTCTCTCTCTCTCTCTCTCTCTCAATCACTTCAGTGACAGAGTACCGACTGAGATAAGACGAGAGGTTAACAGTGGATTTGCAGATGAAGTCTCAAGAGCAGGCCGATCTAGAGGCGGTGATACAGGAATGAAGGCCCGCACTGCTGATGGAGAGTGAGAACCGCACTGCTGCCGGAATGGAGCTTGACTTGGGACCTGGGGCAGAGCAGTGGGGAAAAAAGAGAGAGATAGAAGGGGGCGAGTTCTATCTAGGTCACAAAATTTTTGCTCCTCGATCAAACGCGACTCACGACAAGGATGTCGATCACATTGATCTTGTCCATTTATTCTCGTTTTGCTCTCGTCCTGTTGTCGATCGATGAATCACCAGACGCTCGATCTGGAGCCCTATCGATCGAAAAAGACCGCCCTATTCCAGAATCCAGAGATTCTCACTCTTCCTTTCGTCCAGTTTTCAATAGTTAAAAATAGAATTAGTATTGAGGGGTATATTTATAAAATGTCAGAAACAAACTCCTATAAATATGCCGATTCCTTCATCTCCGGAATTTATTCGAAAAAACTCTCATGGCGGCGCCGCCCCCGTCGCCGCCGTCCCCGGCAACTCCTTCTACTCATGTCACCGCCAAATTCGAGTTCGTATCTTCCAACCTTTCCAAAGAGAAGAGCCCTAAGGAGCCTTCTCCCGCCTCCATCTCGGTCCCCAGCCACTCAAGTCTAAACCCTCCAACTTTAACCTTCTTATTTACTTCCTCATTTGACTTTAACTTAACTGAATTAAATCATTTTTTTGAAGGATGGTTTGCGTTCGGCGAAATTCACGTTACAGAAATTAGAATGCTGCCGGAGTTCTTTGACGGAAAAACGACCTCTAAAAACCCTAATCTGTACAAATACTACCGAGATTCCATTATTAGGAGGTTTAGGGAGAATCCTTTGAGGAGGATCTCGTTCACTGAGGTGCGAAGAACCCTAATTGGAGATGTCGGATCGATCCGTCGTGTTTTCGATTTTCTTGAGACGTGGGGACTTATTAATTATACCGGATCTAGAGATATAAAACCTGCCCTTGATGAAAAAGACAAAAAAGGTAGTGATTATGGAGTCAGTGGTGTGAAATCCATCTGCTCCAGTTGCAAATCAGAATGCAATATTGTGTGTTTCGCCACCGAAAAGGTCAGGGTTTTATACATTTAAGCCCTAATTTCAAATGAGGGAACAGTTTTTGGGTTTGTTCGTTTTAGGTTCCGGATTTGATTCTATGCGCAAGGTGCTTCGTCAGAGGAGGCTCTAGGGGGGGATTGACGCATGCTGATTTCAAGAAAATTGATGTGGGTGGAATTTCAGAGGATAAGAAGAGAGATTGGAGTGATAAGGATGTTCTTCATCTTCTTGAAGCTCTGTTATTGTATGGAGATGAGTGGAAGAAGGTGGCAGAGCATGTGGGAGGTGGAAAGAGTGAGAAAGACTGTATCATGAGATTCGTAAGGTTGCCCTTTGCGGAACAGTTCATGGATCAACGACATCCAGATGATGATAATTCCATGAAGAACCTATCTCTCTCACCTCTTGCTGATGCTAGTAACCCAATCATGTCTCAGGTATAAATGTTTATATGCAGTGGGGAATCAGATCTTGATATTTGTTTTGATCTCTAGCCTTACATCATTTTGACGTTGATCTTTATCATCATTATTGTCATCATCAAGTTTATTATTGATGGATATCATAATGTCATCAAATGGTGGATTGTCAGGTAGCTTTTTTGGCTGCTATAGCTGGATCGGATATTGTTGAGGCTGCATCTAAGGCTGCACTTGGGGCTCTAGAGGACGGTAGCTTGGACAATTCTCATTTGGAAAATATTGGAGATTTTGGAACAGTTGAGGGCAATGAAGACGAAGATGGTAAGGTTATCTATCATTAGGCCCATTTAGAAAAATACTGAGGTAAATTTTGAAATCAGGTGCTTTCTATGTTCATATAGAATAAGTTTTTTGGATTTCTTCTCTTATTTGTCTTATTGATGTCCTTGCTTTTATGTTTGAGGGATGGAGAGATCAAGTGTGTCTATTACAGAGCCTGAGAGAAAACAAGGGGAGAGAAGAAATATGAGAGATAAAATGAGTTCGGCAGTCAGAAAGTGTGTGAGAGACTACAAGTCAATAGAGTCTGAGAAAAACTGAGTTAGATTATCAGAAAGTGAGAGAGAATACGAGCGAGAGAGTTTGAGAGAAAATGATAGGGAGAGACAGAAAATATGATAGGAGAAACTTTGTGGGAGAATTCGACAGTGAGAAAGTGAGAGGGAGTGAGAAGAGAGAGAACGAGAAAAAGAAATCTCAACAACCTTTATTCGGGTTTATCACAGGTCCTGGGTGATCTTCCTTTTTTTTCTGAAAAAAGGTTATCCAACTTTATATGTTCGAGTGACACTTGAAGAATAGTCTTTCATTCATTTCTCTCTCCACACATTGATATCGGGAAAAATTTGAATCTGGCATCATGCTTACAAGTCATCAAAACAAGCAAACATTCTTTTTGCAGGCATCTTTCCTTCTAGCAAGCAACAAGAATCCAAAGATCTTAGAAGAGCAATTGCGGAAGCAAAGATTCTGATAAAGAAAGAAGAACAAGATCTTGAAGAATCTCTCTCCCAGATTGTGGGAACTCAGGTCTGATCACAACCTCCAGAACCATATTTTTCATCCGATTGATGACATTATGCAACTCAAATGCAGATGAAGGGGATGGTGGAGAAAATTGTCCATTTTGAGGAATTAGAGTTGCTGCTAGAGAGAGAATGGTTGCAGATGCAGCATCTGAGGAACCTACTCTTTGCGGATCAGTTGAATTTCTTGCAGCAAAGATCGAGATCCAAGTTAGAAGATGGTGCTGACAAGATGACAGTTGAAGCTTCGGGGAAGGAGTAACCTGTATATAACAAACGTGAATGAAGGAAACTAGCATGATAGAAAATTTTTATTCCTACTGGATTTACAGCTTCTCTCTCTTTCTCTGTGATTCCTACATTGTAGAAAGCTTCTAGTTTTGGAGGGCGAAATCTATCCTCCATGAATTTTCAGATCTTCAAGTTCTGTTTGTCAAAATTACCATTAGGCTTCTACATTTTTGTCATTTATCTCGACATTCAGCTTGCTTCAGATTGATATTGAATGTCGAGAAATTGGCCAATCGTAGACATTTTGGTTCCGTCTGAATTGAGTACTTTCTGGATATTGTGGAAAGGCTCATAAACATGAATACTCCAAATGACAATCAGAATTAAGGATGATGTAATCAGGCATGAAGCATGTAACAAAGCTAGGAGCTCAAGAAGAACCGAAATGATTCCTTCAGCACATAATCAGTTTTCTGAGTTATAAGCAGAGGTTTAACTGGACCTTCAAGTAGCAGGCTGGAGAAATGGGTTTGATTTGCTCCTGCTTCAATGTATATGTTCATAAGATTTGAAATCCCCTCAACATTCTCGAAGGGGTGAGCATGGATCTTCGTGAGTCAATTCAGGACCTCAAATTTCTGTCCATCAATGCTTAGTAAATGATGATGAATTTTTTTTTTGCCTTGCATTGGGAATATCTTCTAGCCATTATCTTGTTTAGGAATTTTTGAAGGCTTTATAAAATTCATATCTTTTATTATTTATAATATTCTGCAGCTAAATCTTCAGCTATCCGCATTATTTGTAATATTCCATAGTTTATTGTTTAAATGTGTTTTATATATAAAGTTATATGTTTTTTAGTATTTGACATTTTCACCAAAACAAGCAGGAATATATATTTACTTGTCTTCTAAGAGCCTTATGTGTGTGACCCTTTTTGCCTAATTACGCATCCAACTGGTGAGCCCATTGGCCCAATAAGTATTAAATTTTTGCATTAATTCCATGAAAAAGATGAATTAATCAATCGTGGACCACTTTAACTAATTGATCGGTTGAGTGGCTGACACATTAAGCTCCAAGCTACACCACATGTCTTGGGAGGTAATGGGATTCTGTTACCCACACATGGAACTTGTCGATATGAAGTTATTCACATGCCTATAATTGCTCATCTGCACCAAACTAATTAAATTACTTAGATTATGGTCAATTCCTAATCAAACATTCTATTTGGAACTAGTATTATTAAAAGTTTTAGACAACTCCTTTTCTGATATTTCCCTTTGCCTTTGTCAAGGACTTGCATGCACCATCCTTTAGAGTTTTTCTTCTCTTGGTACTAAGGGTATTTGATGCCTTCTTGACAACTAAATCACTTTCATGAATATGTTATTACATCCAATTAATGACCCCATTGGCCCAATAACTATTTAATAGCTTGTTTAATTAAGTAATTCAAAGTCCAAGATGAACTAATCAATCATGGATTCCTTTAACTAATTCATAAGTTGAGTGGTAGACATATTAGGCTCAAACTTACAGCACATACCATGGAATGTAATGGGTTATGCTACTGCCACATGGAACTTGTCTATAAGAAGTTATCTCATGCCTATAATTCCTCATATGCATGATACTGCTTAAATTACTTAAAGTTATGGTCAATTTTCAAATCCTAATCAACCATTCTATTTTCGAACTGGTATTATTAAAAAAATTTAGAAAACTCCTTTTGTTATATTTCCCTTTGCCTCTATCAAGGTTGCATGCACCATCTTTTAGGGCTTTTCATCTCTTGGTTCTGAGGGTAGACAATCCCTTCTTGACCACCAAATCACTTTCGTGAATTTATTATTGTATCCAACCTTTGAAGATTTAGAGTTCAATCTTTAGAGACTCAGAGGTTAAATTCAAAACACAACTTACCACCCATATGATCTCTTTGATTTCTTAGGTCTAAGGATCAACTATATCACTTTTCCATATATCAAACTAGTTAAAAATTAGGTACAATATCATCCATAGACTCATAGCTTAAATTCAGAACACAACCACCCATCCACAAAGTACCCAGGATGAAATCAACTCATCGTATGAGTAAATCAGGTATGGGTATTCTATCTAGACATCCAATATGCTAATAAAATATTCTATGAATACAAAATTTAGAATGTGTTTACATATAAGTAAATTACCTTACTATCATCTCATCAAAATTTGATTATCATTGCATATATCCCTTAATTTCTTTATAAACATCAAACACACACACAACACACATTTATATATAATGATCAATATAATGTTTATAATAGAATGAATGAGATGTACATAGCTTGATTCTCTTGTAGGCCAATAATTACCAAAAGTAGCATGCTTCAATTTCTCATCCATATCAATTAGAATAAATATAATGCCCTTATTTTATCCTCATTCTAGACCACATATGTTTTTTTCTCTTTTGTGGACCACTCAAGCTTTTAAATAACTATTTTTCATGCACATAAAAAACTTAAAATTTTATTAGATAGTCACCTCTTGACTATAGTAAAGTCAAATAAGGTAATTACAAAGGAAATTAGAAGAAATTAGTATTTAGTCAATTTTAAGCATAAATTTAGAAATTTATCCATTCTAGCACATTTTTCATTAAGTTGCATAAAATTGTGTGATTATGCGAATTAATTCTTGCTTATAAATCCTACCATAATAACGTATCTATGAATTTTTAAGATATAGTTATTATTTGTCTTTCATTCCAATTCATAGAGGTCTTTTTCATCATTCATTTTGTTTTGATGTGTTTGGACCCTCTATTTTTGTTATTGCAGGATGAGGTGGTTCATGACATGAAAATTTTACATTTTGAAGAAATCACTATGCAAACATCAAGTGACAAAAGTGGGCTAAAGTTTAGGTTCTCCATGTGAATAGAGAAAGAAGGGAGAAATGAGAGATGATGTAAAATGGACTCCTTAACCACTTTACTTGTATATCGAGAAGAAGGGTGTACGAAGAGACATCAGAAGGTGTAGAGATGAAGGATAGGAACAGACAAAGACACAAAGGGAGGTGCGGAGGCAGGGAGGCAAGGAGATATACAGATAGATAGGCCATTGAATGGGTTTCGAGTATGGCCCAAAATGACCATAATGGCTCGTTCTAAAAGTTCAAATTTTCATAATTAAGTTTTTTTGTCAAATTTAAGCTTTACAATGACATTTACAATGCCAAAACCCAATGAAAGCCCTCATCTAATTATATAAATGTAATTAATCAACTAAAACTCCCCTTCAAATTGTGTAAATCTAGAAATCCTAGCTTGTCATTTGCTTCATAAATTGATCCTTTGGTAGTCACTTGGACAAGCTATCAAATCGTTTCTTTTTAGTCCCCAAAATCTCCTATGTAAAATTGCAATTAATGTCGACATGTTTCATGCAATCATGTTGTACATAATCATGTGTGATGCTAACTTTTGATTTTTTTATTAAAAAAAATATTGGTAGGCATATTTAGATATTTTAGTAGGCTATTAATCCAAACCAATGTTTTTGAGTCCATGAACCATGGCCCTTAATTCTACCTCTTATTTCTCTATTCTCAAAGTGATGAGTTTCCCCACCAGAAATTAGCACTATCTTGTGGCTAATGGGTAATCAACTAGTGATCCAAGAACATTAGATTTTGTATACAGTTCAAGAGAGATCTTATGTTAACATTTGAAGACTATCATATGTTTTTTCATTTAGGTTCCAAAGTACTCAATGCAGTACTTGTAACTGTGAGATTCTAGGACTTCATGACTTCATTATGACCATTATTAGAATAAGAAAAGTCTATAGATTTGATAACATGCAATATTTTCTTGTAATTATATGATTATTAGTGCATTTTAGGCACCATTCATATGTTCTTGATGCATGTTATCAAACTTTAGTGTATTTTCATCATTCCATACTGTCCGATAGTGATATCGGGCTCCCGGCCCATTTAGGGCACCTCTTCACTCTCTATATAAGGACCTATGTACTCTCTTTTGGTTATGCGATTCTAGGGTTTTTCTTCTTCTCATCGTCAACATAGTATCAGAGCCATAACTCTTCTCGTTGTCGTCTTCATCGTCCGGCGTTTATGTCATCATTCTCAGTGTGCCACCTCCTCCCACTTTGGCGCACTCTCTTGTTGATCATCATCTCCAAGCGTCGTCACTATCAAGCCTCTCTGTCATCAACCGTGACAGCGCCGTCCGTTGCTCCGCTTCGTCCGACGCTTCGCGACGTGCGTTGCTATGTGGAGTCCTCTGCTCTGGACAGCGCACCTGGTGATGTCTACATCCGTCATTCCATGAAATATTATCAGGATTCCACTAACAATCTATGACATCACTTATGGATTATACGTTCTCTCCAGCCTCTTCAGCTCCGAGTTTTGATACTTCATTACCATCCATCTCGACACCTTAGGCTGACACTCCATTAATTCTTCCACATATAATGCTTCCTACTCCACCTACTTCCATGCCTTGTCTTTAGATCACAACACAACTTACTCGAACAACTTAAAATTTTATGGGACTTAATTACGTGGCATGAGCTTCAGGTGTTGAGCTCTTCCTTGAGTCTCATAGTCTTCTTCATCATCTCACAACATAGACAACCAAAATAGTCACTTTCCTTGTTTTGGAGTGTTTAAAACATTTTATGATTCCCATAATAGAGCAAACACCATTGTTTGTTGATAGCTTGTGCGAATCTTCTTGAGAAGGCTTGAGGGGATTGTTTGATTCCATATAATCCTTTTTTTAACTCACAAAACTTATTATCATTATGTGTTATGAGATTCTTGGGAAACGTCTCATGTAAGATGCTGATGGTAAATGTCTCAAATGTTATGGATTCTTACAGTGTTCACTTTTTATACTAGATCAAATGTCTCACTTTAATCAATCCCAACAATTTGGGTGTACCTTGGGCTTCTAACTTGGAATTTTGTCTTTTAGTATTTCAATGTAATAAAAGGTTAGTGGCAAATACCCATTTTCATCTAATGGAATTCTTCTTGGGAAGTTGCCCAACTGATTTCCTTTGTCTTAATTCTTCATCCATCGGATTTTCCCACCGAATAATACATTACTATTTACATAAATGTGTTATTGATGTAATGAGGTTCCTGAGGCTATCAAGGGGGCTGAGGCTTTATGAAAAGGGTTAGGCAAAGTTTCTACACATTTAGATGACCCTTTTCTCACTGCAATCGATTGATCCATTTCTTCTGAGATACTTTTAAAAAATCTTTATTCCTCACTTTTACTACATATGCATTGACTTGGTCATTGATTTCTCTTTCAAAATTCCTCATTGTTTCTCTTGAACATTATTTTTTTCCTACCAGATTGAGAATAATCACTCAATTAATTATCTCCCACACAATTCCTCACTAATTTCTCATGATCTTTCTTGTGATTCTCTTATTTTCATCACTCTTATTATGATCTTCATTAAGTGATTTTCCCCCTCACACGTACATGAGGGAGCTCCGTTGTTTCTAGTATTTTTTGTGGAAATCATCATTTCATAATTTTGACATGTTGGAATTATACTTACACCACTATGTTCCTAATCATTTCTGTCATAGAAAACTTATGTTAATCAAATGTAACATCCCTAGATTAAATTAATATCCTCCCTATAGGATATTTGAGTACCCTAAAAATTTACATTAAAGATCTCTATACGATAGTTTATTCGTTTAGCTAGATGTTATTGCACATAGCTTTCTTTAATTTCAATAATAGAAATTCTAATGAGAGTACCTACAAAGGGGTTTTACCTTAAAATATTGATTTTGTACCCTATCAATTAGAAAATAAGACCTTGACTTTGAAGCAATGCACCCCTCCCTTTTCTTAGATATTGTCCCAATACTTTTTTCTTCACTTCACTCTAGAGAGGGGTATATGGACATGACATTTCATGTAGGAACACAATTCTGCAAAGCAGTTTTCGAGTTCTAAGATGTAGAAATCTCTAATTTTTACTAGATAATTTAAATTGTCTCTAAAGCATTTGAGAGAAATGTCAATTTTGTCGCTACTTTTGATATATGTCTTAGTAATTAGAATCAACAAAATGTCCTAAAGTCATTCACTCATACCAAGAACCACTTAGATCCAAGAATAGCCTATGTAATTCACTATATAAAACAAAATGTGTCTACATTTATTATGGTCTGAAATATAAAAATACTTTCAATGTTTCACTTTTTTACACACATGGCATATGTTTCTCATTCTCGATATCCTTAAAAATATTTGCAGTCACATGCAAAAAAAATGCTTCGAGCTGCTATGAATAGGCTCCCCCTTGTTTACATGTGCTGATCACAGACTCTAGGAAGTCTAGCCCTCCAAGCCCCCACCTTATCACATAGGAAAGCATGGATCCCACACTCCCATTTGCCTATAGCAACAATTTAGATTCACATCAACTGTTTATACCTTATTACTTCCACATGCGATATGCAAGAAAAAACTTGCAATGGGGTCACGTGACCTAGGACTTATGACTCCAAGATCGAAGATACCTCAATGGCTTTGAAGACAAGAGAGGAAGATATAATAGACAATATCTTGATTAAATCTAGGAACTTACATGAATTAGAAACCAAAGTAGATCAAATTATTGATGATGAGCTTGGGATACGAATTTTTAATTGCTTTATCCCTTCTTTCAACTGCTTAATTTCTCCTTTATCACTTAATAATGTAGATGGGAGAGCTGGTGGTGGTTGAACATCTGACCAATGATGAGAGGCAAAATTGAGTCATTACATGGCTTTGACTAATGATGAGAGGTCTTTCAACTAATTTCCCATGGAGTCTCTCTAGTGCAATGTGTTTTTTTGAAAAAAAATCACATTATTTAGCATCTTTTGCATTTAGCATCCCCTTCTTACTTTTTGAAAAGTACTGGCTTTTGAGTATTGACCTTTGAACTATTTATAGTTAATGCCTTAAGAAATCTTGCATTTCAGGATACAAGAGTTAAAGCGAAGTTTTTTTTCTTCCAAAATAACTTGAATCGTCCGAATCTTAATGATAATTGATTCAAATTGTAGGCCTAATCTTGTTAAGAAGTGATAATTCCTCGTAGCATGTATTCTGTCATTGTTAGACTAGAAGGTAATGGTCAATGAAAGTCAATTTCATTTGCATATTGTCTCATACACATGTGCTCTTGTAGCATCTCCATACCTTCCTTATTGAACTCTACAATTCTTGATTTGTCCTCCTTCGAAGAGTTGAGGAAATCTATTGTTTTCTCGATCTCCTATATCGAGTTGTAATCTATGAACCAATTACTCAGTTTTGGTTTCGTGATTCTGATTTTTTTATCATGAAATTAAAAATGATTAGAAAACTTCGACGAGTAATTTTATGTATGAATAAATGTCACTTCACACGACTTTTTTGAGCTCGAATGCTCTAAATTTTGACCTAATTGTATGGAGATTTTGCATTTTATCAATGGTAAATTACATTTACCTCAATAAATGAGGTCTAGAAGGAAATAAGATAAAAATTTTGCTGAAAAATCTGAAAAAGCCCAATTACAAATCGAACGATGATTTTGGTTAATTTACCTGTTCATTTGGGTAGGATTACGGTTTGAATATCAAGACCGACGCTTGTATTAATTTACAAGGGGAAATTATGTACAATAATTTTACAAAATGCACTTGGAAAACCATTTTAATCACTTCACCACCCTTCAATTAATTCCTTTCATGATTTTCCATTTCCATTGCCCTAAATCTGCTCTACATATCAGCCAAAGTGGCAATAGGCAAAATAAGAGGGGTATATTTAAAAATACAATTTCTTTTACTTTTGGTATTAAATTGTAATCAACGAGGGGCATTTCCGACCTAGAAATTCAAAGCTCGGTAACAATCATGACTATCAGAGTGGAAAAAGGGCAAATCAAAATAAATTCATTTTCTGAAACTTGGAAATTAAAATCAGGGTTTTAGAGTTTCAAATAGTAGAAACCATGGAAGTGAGTCCCGATCCGAGAATCCCCCCTGTATTTCACTCTACATCTGGCGGAGAAACCTTAGGTACCCCCGGAGGAATCGTCGATTACAGATTGAGCGCGAGTGTTGGAGATCAGGTTAAGAAGAAGCGAGGGAGGCCGAGGAAATATGGTCCGGATGGCGTTATACGTGATCTGGGGATCATTTCTTCTGCTATGGCTGGTAGCTCCGGAAATCCCCATTATTCTCCGTCTTCTGGCTCCGAGATTGTTAAGAAGAGGGCGAGGGGCCGGCCGCCTGGATCCGGGAAGAAGCAGCAGTTGGCTGCCCTAGGTATTTTCTTTAATCTCTCTCTCTCTCTCTCTCGCTCTCCTCTCTCGCGCGCGCTATCGCCTAATTCGATCTTGCAAAGCAATCGAGACCGAAACTGGAGATACATCTGAACTTCTTAAATTTGTTGGCCCTGGGTGAATCATGAGGATATTACGAAATTACTCTCATGCCCTTGTTTTTTCAGTAAAGTTGATTTTTTTAATTCTCAGCCTCGGGTGCGTTTCAATTTTTTTAAAATTGGTGTGTTTATTGAATTAAGGTGCTAATTCGATAATTATAGCTTCAAAATTGATATGCAGTTTATTTTTTCCAATTTTACGAAATTACTCCGTGCCCTTAATTTTTCTTATTTATAATTTTGAATTTTTGGTCTGGTTCTCCGCCTTGGGTGCTTATAAATGTTTAAAATCGTCATATTTATTAAATGGAGGTGCTAATTTGAAAAATATATCTTAAAATTTGATTTTCAGTAAATAGCTAGTTCTACAGATATTACGAAATTACTCTTATGCCCTTATCTCTTTTTCTTCTTCAAAGATTGAATTTTTCTTTAATTCTCTGCGCTGAATGCGTTTCAAAATTTTGAAAGCTGTTATTATTAATAACAGAGGTGCTAATTTGATTGATGAAGCTTTCAATTCTATATTATGTTCTGCTGATTTTGGAAAATTACTCAGTGTCCTTTTCCCTGATTTTTTTCTTCTTCATAGTTTAAATTTTCCTTGAATTCTCATCTTTGGGTTTGTTTCATATTTTGAAAGCGTTGTTTTATCAAATGGAAACGCTAATTTGATGTAGCTTTACATTCGATTTTTAAGTATTTATATAATTGCCCTGTTCTCATGTAATTAAACTTATGCGCTTGATTTTTCTGCTTCAAAGTTTGAATATTTCTTAGATTATTAGATTTTTCGTATGCTTGAAAATGATTACGGTGTCATTTTTTTCCCTTCATACTTGTCTGTCATTTCAGAGGTTTGAAAGCTTTACCTTCTATAGTTAGTAGATAATTATTTTCATTCTGCTGGGCATGAAATTACCCTTCTAGCCTTGAGTTTACTTACTTTCAGCTTCTGGGCGTGCTTAAGATTGATAAATATTTGATTTTAATTAATTGGTGTTGGTAATGATATCCAGCTTCACATTTGACTTTTAATGAGGAAGTCAGTCTACTGATTTTTTTTTATCTTGTGCACAGGAACTGCAGGCATAGGGTTCACGCCTCATGTAATTACTGTTAATGCAGGAGAGGTATCCACCTATTATTTTGCTTTTTACTTATTCATCAGAATTTTATTCCTGACAACCAACGAACCATTAGAAGTGGGAACTGTGTTGGTGATTTAATATTTTTTTTTGAATAATAATAATTTATTTATTAATTAATTAGTTAATTTGTAGGATGTATCTTCGAAGATCATGTCCTTCTCGCAGCATGGACCCCGAGCTGTGTGTGTTCTCTCTGCAAGTGGGGCAATATCGAATGTCACTCTCAGGCAGGCTGCTATCTCTGGGGGGACTGTCACATACGAGGTCTAGTCCTTTTTGAGATCTCTCTCTATATATCTTTACTTATATTGATATACGCATATTTATACAGTATTTTTTTCTTTCTCCACCCATCTTGTAAGTCTCTCACGCGCTCTCTCTCTCAACTTATAAACACACTGAGTTATCTCTCTCCCCTGTGGTTTCTTTTTATCCCCCTCCCCATAAAAATAAATGGCTTGAATCTCAATCTTTCTCCACATAACATAAGCACTCTCCCCCCCCCCCCGGTGCTTTCTTTGTGTCTATCCCTCGTTCTATCATACACTTGTTTTCTTGATATTCTCTCACCTTGTCTCTCTCTTCTCTTCCATCTCTTGGTCTTGCATGCTCTGTTTTTATTTCTCTCTCTCCCTTTGTATATATACATCCAAATCTATGCTTCTCTATCTCTCCCTCTTCCTCATCTCTCGTCTTGCTAATCTGTGCACATTTAAATTTCTTTCTTTTCTCCTGCCCTTTCCTCTTGTATATCTCTCTCCCTCTTACATGCTCTATTTTTATTTTCTCTCTCCTCCCCCTTTGTGTATATACATCCAGAGTGATGCTTCTCTATCTCTCCTTATTCCTCTCTCTCTCCCTCTTATACCTGATCTGTGCACAGTTAAATTTCTTTCTTTTTCTCCTGCCCTCTTCTTTTGTATATCTCTCTCTCTCCCTCCTTTGTACCTTTTTCCCTTTTCCTCTGTTTCTTTCCTTTTATCTTGCTAGCTGTTTTTTGCAGTTTTTCTGTCTCTCTTTCTCTGCCTCTTAGGTTTTTAGCTGTCTCTGTTATTATCACCTTTCAATCTCTCTCTTTTTTATGCCACCTTTCTAGTTATCCCCTGCTCTTTTTCTCCATTTCTTCTGTCCTCTCTCTCTCAGTGTCTATACACCTCTTGACCTCCTTATCTCTATCTCACCCTTGATTCAAGTGTGGCTTCTCAATGCTCTTTTGACATGAAGTACATTATTTTCTGATCATTTGCCATCTCTGATCAGAGCACATTTTCTCTCTTCAGGGCAGGTTCGAGATACTGTCTCTTTCAGGATCCTTCCTCCTTTCCGAGAGCAGTGGCCCGCGAGGCTGGACTGGCGGGCTCAGCATCTCTTTGGCTGGGCCTGACGGCAGGCTCTTGGGTGGCGGAGTTGCGGGTGTTCTCACTGCTGCTTCGTCTGTGCAGGTTCTTTCTCTCTCTAGTGCCTCTTATCATTTTAAATTATCTCCCTCTCTGTAGATTATTGTGAAGTTTTGGTCTCCGGTTTCTCTCTCTATATATATAATGAATCTTGATGAGTGAGGCTTATGGAAATATCGTTATCTTTTTATCTCTCTCCTCTTTTTAAATATAATTGACAAATTGACCATGTAGCTTTCTCTCTCTTCGTAAATATAGTTCTCTCCTTCTCTCTATCTTAATATTTGTCTGATGATGAATAAGGCTTCCGTTGGATACCACTTTCATGATTTGAGCAACAGTGCTCTCTCTCTCTCCCTTGTGACTATCTCCATACTAATTAGGCCCAGGTTATCACGTTCTTACTCGTCTCAAAATATTCTTCATTCTAGGGACTGATGGTGATATACGGAAGGTTTCAGTTGATGAAATCAGACTACATGTTGACCATTTTTCTTTCTCTAATTAGCTGTGATTGATGCCTTGAACTTCAACCCGAGTCATCGTTGACAGCTTTTGCTGATTAACTAATTATAAACTACTTTCTGAACATCTGTTTTTTCTCATCTCTCTCTATCTCCTCTCTAGATATTGGTCTTTCTTCTAAACGCAAAAGTCTGTTCATTGCAGGTGATCCTCGGTAGCTTTATCGTAGGCAAGCGAAAGGAAACAGCGGAGTTGAAAACTCTGGAGCCCTCATCGTTGCCGGCAGAGCCGTCTGGTGGTGCCTCATCTGAACAAGTTCATGCAGTGGAAGAGCATGTCGGCGGGCAGGAGGATTTGTCTGTTTTGCAGTGGCCGTGAAATTTAGTATCATCCCTGTAATAATGAGTAGATGGCTGCGTGCCTTTGTCTTGGTTCCTTGTATCATCTCTCTCCTCTTGGGGAACTGTTCTCTCTCTACGAGAAAGTATTTATAAGAAAATAATACTACTGACACACGAATATACGCAGATGTATAGCATATCAGAGAGATAGGGGGGAGCGAGAAAGATAGCATGGAGTGAGAGATAGGGAGTATAACAAGAGGGCATTGAGGGAAAGAGAGTGGCATAGAGAGAAACAGCGAGTAGCTTAGAGAGCATAGAGAGAGAAAGAGACAGAGAATAGCATAGACCATAGACCATAGACCATAGACAGTACAGAGAGTAGCGTAAAGAGACTGAGAGTCAGAGGGAGAAATAGAGAGAGAGGGAGAGAGGGTCGCTTACAGAGGGAAAGAGATCATAGAGAGGACAGGGAGAGTATCGTCGAGAGACTAAGAGAGTAGCTTGAAAAAGAGTGGGAGGGAGACAGAGAGAGGGATAACATAAAGAGAGAAAGAAGCTTAGAGAGTGATACGACCGTGGATCGTAACTTAAAGGATGGAGAACAAAATCACGTAACCGGGGGATGCACTTCGAGAGGGATTCCCGTTCCTCTCCAAAACCCTAAGGACCAAATCAATGATCAATTCCAAGATCAGTTACAATTCAGCCTTGGCGTTATTTCCATCTTTCTGGTCGTATCAGAGAACAAGAAAGTAGCATATAGCAAGTGGAAGGGAGAGGGACGGAGAGTGCCATTTCCATCATGACGATAGAAAGAGAGGGAGATAGAGATGCACCCGTCAAGAAACTCATTTAATACCCAAACCCACTGCCGTTGACTGATAGGGAGAGGGAGCCTGGGCACTCTCTCCCTCTCCGCACTGTGGGGGGAAGCAAGAGGTGCAGGATTAAAACATCCTCTAGTTCAAAAGAAGCTGAAGTTGTTGATCCTGAATCCTCCAGAGGATAAGCTCGTTGTGCGGCGACCATGGCTCCACCTTTAATCCTATTCTCTTCATACTCTTCAGCATCTTGTTCCTCTGATCACAACCCGTCACTAACACTTTCTGTGAGGTCACTTCCACCTCCACCTTTTCTATTCCTGCACCAAATGAAGCCATCTTCAACCATCTTAGAGAAAGAAAGAGATTGTTGCAGAGAGAGATTACCCCTGATCTTGGAGAGACACCTTCTCACCCTCTTCTCGTGGATGGCCACCATCTCCTCTTTCAACTCAATTGTCTGCTTCCAAATAAAACGAACTTTGGTGAGAGAGAGGGAGAGAGAGAGAGAGAATAGAGATCATCCTCACCTCCATGGATTAGCTGCAATGGAAGAATCCAACGATTATCGACGATTGGTCGAAGATGGATGAAATCCGGTCATTGGTGCCATCCATTTCTGTGGAGTTATATGTGTTCATGAGACGCCGAACACAGAGATGGAAACTTTCGCCAAATCCCTCTTAATTTTGAAAATTTGCTAACGTACTTTGAGTGATTCAGAGAGTTAGGTTTTCTCAAGTTTATTAATTATCAGGGTATCATAACGTCTTTTAAACTATCCTAATGCTGCAGTTGCTCGTGAAAGCGGCTTCCAGATGATCCAGTTTGACGGGTCCAACTGTACTTTTCTTTTTCTTTTTGGTATGAATGTTATCTTCGAGAGAGAGAGAGAAAATTATAGAGCTCTTGAGAGTATGCGAAAAGAAAAGAAAAGAGCTGAGCACTCCAGGGAGACTGGAACATAGAGTTTTATGGATTCCGGTGCAAGTTTGCCATATGTAGAGAGAGAGAGAGAGAGAGAGAGAGAGATTCCTTGATTGTGTCGAAAGACCGATGATTCCTTGATTGGGTCCCCAGAAGCCGAGACCTACTGGCTATTCACTTCCTTTTCCATCTAGCCCATAGAGAGGTACAGCGTAATAGGTACTTCTGTCACCCTCCATCCATAAATCTATCAATCTGTATGTATCTATCTATACCTATAGCTTTCTATATATATCAATTGATCTATCTATATATGTCTATCTATCTCTCCACTTATCTATATCCGTCTCTACATCTATCTGTCTATCTATCTATAACTATCTTTCTATATAAATCCATCGATCTATCGATATATATCTATCTATCTATCTATCTATCTATATATCTGTATCCGTATCTACACCTATCTATCTGTCTGCCTGTCTGTCTATAACTATCTATCTATTCATCTATATCTATCTGTCTGTATCAATATCTTTATCTTTCTCCTTATCTTTTGCTACATCTATATCTACATCTCTATCTATGTCTATATCCATCTCTATATCTATCTGTCTGTCGTCCTGTCCATCTGCCCACATCAATCTATCTATTTTCCTTTTGGTTTATATATTGATGGAATAGGATGATGATTACCTGATATTATCACGTTAATACACCCAAATTGTGGTTCATGGTATTAAGGGTCATATCATGGATTAATAAGTCCATTAATGAGAGCTGGGAAGAATCATTAGGCTCATATTTATATGGCATATATATCTATTTTCTAGGTCTCTCTTGGTTTGATTTTAATCATAAAGATAATCTGTTCTCAAGAGCACAATTTAAGTCGGCGAGTCTCATGATTTATGTAAGTCACACTGGCTAGGGTTACATATGCAGCTCATTATGTAACCAAACAAAGCTGATCTGATTCAGCTTTTCAGGCGTATCAGTCCAGAAATAAATAGATATTCAATAAAATGACCTAATAAAAACCAAAATGCATCTAAAAATCTCAATTGATGATGCCTACCTAATTGACAGGCTTCATAATCAAATGGAACAAGACTTACCGGTGGAAGTGCTTCTCATAGCTTCTACTTTCCAGTGTGATCATGAAGATTCTGTTGTGAGAGTCATAAAACTAAGGCAATCATTTTTTCCTTTCTACTTCTATATGTTAATTTTTCAATATAGTCATGCCATTTTCAAACTAAAACAAGTTCTCCCATTGATCTAATCCTAATCATTATTGTCTATAAAATATTTGTATAGATGTCTCAATTTCTTGTGAGAAACATATTTCAAGAACTATCATCATGATCCTATGATCTTCATGAAGACTTAATCTCAAGAAGATTAGGAAATTCTTCAATCATAGTTTGCATGGAGTTTTAAGCTTGATGGAGCTTGCTTTTCTTTAATTCTGGATTGAGAAAAATCTTTGACCCATTGTGGGCTTCATTTAGTGAACTATTAAAGGCCATATTTAGAATCTTTTTAGAGCATCTAGAAAGAATCCATTTAGATGGCCCAGTTCTCATAATTGTGAAGGGCTAGAAGAATTTTAAAAAAAAACCCAGCTTCAAGCCTCATTGAGCATGAACATGGAGACCCACAGAACTCCAAGAAGATACCTATTATCAAGGCTCATCAACAACCAACTAGGTGATGGATATTATGTGGCCTATAAGCCAATCACACTTCCATGTATCTTGTTTATGTTCATTGAAATGAAATTTATTCATTGTCATTCTTGTGTGATGTTTGCAATGAAGTCCATGAGCATGTGCAATGACTAAGTGAATTATGATGAGATCATAATATAGTGATCACTAGTCTTTAAACATATGTTCTAAACATTCCTATTCGTGGGATATTCGAGAAGGACATCGAATTATCTGGAAAGAATAATACTATCTAATCCATCTCATATGATGAGTATGACCGATCCTATAGCCATTGGTGTGGAGACACTAAGGATATATAGTGGGTGCTCTTTGGAGAAAGAGTTCACTGAATTGATCCGTGTGAATCCTTGAATGGTATTATAGCTAACTGCCAATTAGGTTGATTCATGTCATGATTGTGTATGTGGTCCTTTGACTTGAGACACCAAAGACATCTTGTGGATGGATGATCGTGTTTTGATTATGACTTACAAATCCCTAGCCACAGGATATCTAAAACGTCATATATTGGATACGACATGAAGTCCACGAAGATGATTATGTGGTCAAGATGGGATCATCCACCCTCGGTATTTGATGAGATTGACTCAAAAGAATGAGATGCGATGAAATCCTTGGCCAAGGTAGTAGAAATATCGAAGAAGGAGTTCTCGATGATTTCTACACGCATCAGTACTAACTTGAGTGACCGATTAGGGTTTGACAGTTGACCATACCCTAAGTCATTCATGAGTCTAATATGGATGAAGGATTATACATACATGGTAATCAATGACGGGAAGGTTCCATAAGTGAGTTCTTACATACTCCATATCTCCTAGAGTACGTGGTGTAGCTTGGCACCCAACGGGCTGGCAACTCAACCTATCGATTGGGATAAATCGATCCTTGATTAATTAATCTATATGTGGATGTGGATAATTAATTAAGGTTGACCAATAAAGTGTTATTTGGTCTATAGAGTTATTAACTAGTGAGATATATGGACCTAGAGGGTCACACTCATAAGGTTTATGGATGTTGGTGGATATAGACATAATTATGAGGGTTTTTATGAAAAAACCTCATACCAAATGTCTATAAATAGGGGGAGGACGACCACAACTGAAGGTGCCCATGCAAGCCTTGTGGGAATTCTCTCCTTTCTTCTCTTTCTCTTTTAGTGAAGAGCTTTGAAGAGGAGATCCAACCATCCGGAGACCGTGTGGATACCGCTAGAGGCTAGACACTTGAATAGCTTCAAGAACTCCTTCAAGAAAACTTGTAAGTATGTTTTCTCATACATACTAGATGATAGGATCATCTGTTCTTGGTGGCTTGGTATTTTGAATGTCCGATTCAAATGTTTTCCACTGCATTTGATGTTTTGATCAAAATTTCGGAAAGTTATCGACCTCAGATCCTATCACTAGGTCCATTAAGGTGCTTAGAGAAGACATTAGATTGAAGGGCAACCAGACGAGACTCTGGGGGCATATTTAAGCATTTCAAAGACCTTGCCAAGGGGTCCCAATATCAAGAGATATCCACATCAATCAATAAGCCAAGTCAACGTTAATCCACATACGAGGTTTCTGCTCTCCTATCCATCAACTTACTAGGTTATAAAAGCATCTAGGACAGGTGAATGTAAAATTTATCGATATTGGACATCACCTAAATCAACCCAAAAAAAAAACTACAAAGAAGAAACAATTTCAGGAATGTTGGTCTAATAGTACCCTTCCAAACTAAATTGAGACTCTCTGTGGGTTTTTGTTATTGTGAGCATCATGAAACTTGAATAATGTGTGGCAAATTTTTATTCCTTGAATCATCAATTGAGATTTTTAGATGCATTTTGGTTTTGATTAGGTCATTTTATTAACTATCTATTTATCTCTGGACTGATATGTCTGAAAAGCTGAATCAGATAAGCTTTGTTTGGTCACATAATGAGCTGCCATGGCACAGTACTCAGCTTCCACGTTGGAGTGGGAGACAACTCAAAACAAGGGTACAAAAACCAAAAGTAGATTATTGGTCACCACGACTTCCCACATAGCTAGAGTGGGATTATACTTCAACAAGAAGTTGACCATGGCACTGATAGAGTAAGTTGCCCTTAGAATCATGATTGAGATAAGAAGGAACATATAGAATGGGGTGCCACTAGATGCCCTAAGGTGCATGCATAAATTGGTTGAAAAGACCAAATGTGTAAGTAATATTCATATAAGTAACCGCAAAATAAATGAGCTTCCTAGAAAGGCGACAATGATAGGCATTGAAATCTACAAGCATGGGAGAATTAGAATCCTAAGTTAGGATAGCTATCAATTGGGGATGGCTGAGGTTTCCAACCAAGTCGTTTGGTCTGCTTGAGAATATCAAGCACATCTTTGCATTGGTTAAGAACCAACATTTGTTGATGAAAAACAAACTTGATGCCCAAAAAATACTTTAAAGTGCCTGAGTCTTGAATAATGAGGTGCCGCTACAAGCCTTGATTCAATCAATCATGGTAGTGTCATGTTTGGTGACTAGGATATCATAAACACAGATGGCTAGTATAGGGCTGCCAACAATGGTATGTTTCCAAAACGCCATGGGGTCTGATGAGACGAGACCGCGAGGTCGTCGATTTCACACGGTATTGCGTCAAAAATAATACCGAACTTACCAATTTGGGGAATTAAGAGAGAATTGAGGGGTATAATGGTAAATAAGGGTCGAATCCACAGGGAATTTAGGTATTTTCGAGATATATTTTGGAATTTGGTCAAATTGGACGATGAATTGAGGTGAGAAATTAGGGAAAATGGTGTTTTTAGAAAGAAGACTTCAAAACAAATCCACGGAATCAAGAATCATCGAATTTGGACTTGATTTCATGGAGAAATCGAAATTTGAAGTGGAGAGAAATTTTCGGACGTTAAAATCGTGATTTAAAATGAAAATTTATGAAATTGAAATCTAAAACGTAATCTAAACGAAAGTTAAAGATAATAGGAGGATAATTAAGGTAAAACCGCTTCCACTAAACCCGTTTAGCGATCGAAATGTCGCGATTAAATCGATTAATCGCGAAGAACACCAAGATCGTCACGCCGAGCTTCAAGCGTCGATTTCTCCCTCAATTTTCCACCAAATCTCGACTTCTACCCCTCCGTGGATGCGGAATTGAAAGAGGAGGAGGAAGAACTCGAGAGAAACGAGAGGATCGGTGTCTATACAAGTCAATTTGATTGAAATCCTACTCGAATACATAGAACGACGAAGAACTCGTCTATTTATAAGGGCGAAAAAGGAGAGCCGTTCGATCGATGCGTTAAGGCTCAATTAAAGGTCCAGATGCGTTTTGTAACGGTGAAACGTTACAAATAAATCACGATCGTCAGATCTCAGATGGACGCTCCAGATTCATCTTTGCGATGTGTGTTATAAAACGCCTCGAAACGACGCCCGTTGGATCTCGATCTAACGCTCCAGATGCGTTTGATCGCGTGAAATCGTGGCCGTTATAATTAGATTAATTAAGGCACGTGCTTGATGATCTCTGGTGCACCCGGCGTCCACGCGATCGCGTCATGAGATGCTGCCACGTCGCATCTAATCCGACCGTTATAATAACGGTTTTAAACACGTGCGTTGATCTCTGATCCGTGGACCGCGCTCACGCGATCGACGCACGAGATCTCGCGCGCCGCCCGATCCAATGCTCCGCACGCGTCCACGTCACCTGAAAGGTAAGTAAAGTGTGGGTTAGTCCCACACGGGGAAAAAAAGAAGAGATCGTCGGGTTTATAAGACCCGACGATCTAAAGGGTTAATAACCCTTCCCATCTAGGGAAGGCTGAAGACCCCTTTTACCTATATAAGTAATAAATATATAATATATATAAAACGCTCCACGTAGGCGCGCTGCGCAGGTCCGCGTGGCTCTGCCACGTGGCCTTGCGTGCCACGTCGCACCCACGTGGGACCCGCGCGCTTTTTGCGATTTTTTTATTTATTTTTAAACGTTTTTAAATAGAAAATAAAATCAGAAAATTTAGAAAAAACCCCTAAAAATTGTAAAAATCATATATTTTAAAATACAACTCCAAGTTAATCCAAATTTCTTTCATTTGATCTGAAATTTAATTATCTATCATTCTATAAATTCAAAATATTTAAATAACAAGAGATTTAATTTATATTTCAAAAATACACTCATTTCCTTAAGATTTTAAGTTTAAAAATTTAAATGAATGTTTATAAAAAGAATTTCTCTTATTATTTAACTCTAAAAATCACTTATAATCTCAAGTAAAGATAGGTTATAAAATCATTTATCCTTAATTCATCATAATTAACCCTAAATTAACGCATTTTGAGATTATAACATAAAATTGCATAGAATGATAGAAATGCACTCAAAGTATGATAACATGCACATAAATGTAATGTTTTATGCCTTAATTTGTATTAATAATCATGTTTTATCATGTTAAGATTGCATGTTATCAGGGTCCATCATACATGTAATTAGCTATTGAGAAACAATAATCTCACCGAATTTTTCAAACCATGCTCAAGGGCACTAGTTTGAACAATAAATCGCAAGACAAAGGTGACATACCATGCAAACTAATATCTCAAGCGCCCAAAAATTCTTATTCACTGGAAAGCCAACTGAAAGATTTAATTCAGATTTCGTAGAGTTGGTGCTGCTGCCTACGCATAGGGATTGTCCTTGAAAGACATACCTAGGGGGTTGCTCAATGAACACTCATTCAGTGAGGTCTCCATAGCAATAGACATTGGAGACATCAAGCTGATCTAGAGACTAACTGTGATTTATTACCAATGAAAGAACAATGAATAAAAACTTAAGGCAACCAACTAGCGAGAAGGTTTCCTTGTAATCTATGTCATATGCCTTAGTGAACCATGATAAGAGCTTTAAAAGTAATTATAAACACTTATAATTTGTTCTTAATTCAATTCTACCCCATGGTTGAGCATGTCAATATACACATCATCTCATGATTTCATATTTTGTACAAGTTATGTTCAATTAGAATCCCTTTTCTTGAATTTTAGTTTCTTTATTTCAAGTACCCAAAAACAAGAAAGCAAGAAAAGGAGGTTCTTTGAGAGATAAAAAAAGGAAGCATTACTCTCTGAAAGCAAGATTCTCTTAAGGGAATTATGCTCAAGGGCTTAAATGGGCTGTTCAAAACCAGATTTTAGGAGCCCAACTAAGGGAGCAGTTGAGGAGGAAAGCAAAACAAAAAGGGGAAAAAAGTGCTTTTGAGGGGCCTCTCCTTCATGGTCTTCTTCCTCGACAACTCTCTCTTAAGTTTTCAAAAAAAAAAAAATTGTTCTCCAACATTATTCTCATCTTTAAGATGTAGTAGAAATGTTCGTGAGATAAATAGAAGAAGTAATTGAGTGTACTCCAAGATGAGCAGCAAGGACCAATGAAAGAGGAGCATGTGCAAAGGTCACACTTTGAATGTTGTTGAAGAATGCAATGAATTAAAGGAAACATAGCAAGAGTGATTGGGTGAACTCATGAAGATGTAGTAATGATTGATGGAGGATCGACTATGTGTGAAGGCAGACATAGAGTCCTCACTTGTCAACAATATGTTAACAATATGTTAGAATCAGCCAAGTGAGAGTAGCATGTAATGGATATAATTTGGCCTACAAGCCAATCACACTTTTGTGTATCTTGTTCATGTAGATTGAAATATAATTTATTTGTTTTTATTCTTGTCTAATATTTGCAATGAAATCTATGAGCATATGCAATAACTAAGTAAATTATGATGAAATCATAATATAATGATCCCTAATCTCTAAAAATATATTCTAAATATTTCAATTTGAGAGATATTTGAGGACATCGAATTATCTGGAAAGTAGAACACTGCCTTATGCGACTCATATAATGACTATGGCTAATCCAATGGCCAGTAGTGTGGAGACACCAAGCATAGATAAAGGATGTTGTTTGGAGAAAGAGTTGACTAAATTGATTCAATAAAAATCATTGAATGGTATTATACCTAATTATCAATTAGGTTGATTCATATCACCGTTATGTATGTGATACTTTGACTATAGACGCCAAAGACTTTTGGAGTCAACGACTATGTTTTGATTATGACTTATGAATCCTTAGCCGTGAGATTTTAAAAATTGCATATATTGGATACATCATGAAGTCTTTGAAGATGATTGTCAGTCACGATGTGATCATCTGTCCTTAATATTTAAGTAGATTGACTCAAAGAATGAGATTGGATGAAAATGAGGAAATTATATTGAAGCCTTGGTATTTGAGGAGATTGACTCAAGGAATAAGGAGATTATATTGAAGCTTCTTAAATTTTAATTAGTGATTTCACCATTAACTAATAAAAATTCTAGTCCCCACACATTTTAACTCAACCCCCACATGTCTAATTGAATGTCTCGTCCCCAAATGTTTAATTTAATTAAAGTGAATCACTTAGTAATTGAAATGATTTATATAATCCACCAAACTACATAATTATGTCAACTTAAGCAACTAATGAACTCCACTTCTTAATAGGCTGCCTTGATGCTATTCAGCAGCACTCATGTACTATCCTATGGAAATATATTTGCTTTTTGCATTATTTTCATGAATCATGCATCATAGGTGCTAATAGTGTCTTTTTGGAATTGTATAGATGAATTGAATTTCATTGGTTAGAGAAAATATCTTCTTGAGAAATTACATAGGGAGCATAAGAAGCGAAGTTTTGACACATGACATTTTCCAAATATTGTTTAAAGGAGGTCAGTTGAGGATTATGATGCATATATTTCTAGATAAACTCTGGATATAGGTCAACATACTTAGAGTGGCATGTTCTAGATGATAACATCTACAAATATTACACCACCCAGATGAGAAAGTCATGTAAGATTTATTAAATCTGATAATCATAAGAGAGAGATGAAAGAGGAATTCTCCTAGGAAGCTAGCCATCAGATTTCACCAAGAAATGTCTAGGCCCATGTTTGAGAAAAATTAAGATCACATGAAGAAGAAGAGAGCCACCATAATCATCAACCTTGCTCTCTCTCTTTCTTAGCAGATGGAGATCTCTATCATTTTTGGGGGAGAATACTCTAAACAAAGGGATGAGTAAGAGCTTCACAGGATTAGAGGCCACTGTCAAGGACATGGAGGAAATCGATCATTGGAGAAAACAGCCTCCATCACAAGAAGGAATTATGGCATTCAAAAAATGTAACATTAGGGAAAAGTGGCATCGGTTTTTTAAGTGACGCGTCTCTTCAGGAGATAAACCGATGAAATGGGTGCTGACTCCTTTTGTGGGTCCTTGGGTGGAGTTGACCTTGAATTGGCATTTGGGTCATTTGACTGTCTCTTTGAGCAGTCTTTGGCAATTAATTTTTTAAGAATTTAACCAATAAGTAGAAGTCAACCAAGAACCCGAAACAATGCCCAATAGTAATCATTCTTCATTAGAAGTCTTCTCAATCCATGACTGGTCAAAATCTCTTTGATCTAACTGTAAAGGCCACTAGTGGACACACCAAAAACTATTAAAAAACCAAACCTTTATTTCATGAAATACAGAGGTACTCTGGAGATAGAGAGACAGATATGCATAGATAGATAGACGGAGAGAGATGCCCATTGGCATCACTTGACGGGGTAAGAAGCCATTTTGTTAATTCCACAGAGGCCCTCTGGTTCCCCAGTTCTCCTCTTCATCCTTATGTATCCTTTCTCTCCCCAGCTATCCCCCCATGAGTTCTTCACGATTATGTAATCCTGGCCTCTCGATGAGCCATATCCCACAGCCGCTACCCCATGGTCCAGTTCTGTTCCACAAGGCCCATCGAAGATACCCTGTTCCCATTTTCAGGTCAGCATAAATATTAAATTATATTAATGGGTAATTTAAAAGATTATCTAGATTAGTTTTTTTAATCAGGATATAATTATAATATTGATTTTTTTGGGCAGGGAAGGAAATAAAGAAAACTAACGCCGCTGTAGAACTGGAAGTCTCTGTGGGAGGCTTCAATGGCGACGCTCACTGGCTGGTGCGCCAAGGCCTTCAAAAGACTCTCTTCGCTGTTCTGAGGAACTTCTTCGTACCCACTAATGGTGACGGCATCTAGCTCCTCCTGTTCGTTTACAGAGCACGAGAACAATTGCGATGAGAGACAGAGAGGGAGATAAAGCTAGACTGATTGGTAGGTGTTGATCGATAGATAGATGGAGACTACCCGGGCAGATCGATAGACAGATAGGAAGATAGATTGGTGGGTAGATAGATGGGCCGGTGGATGAATAGATTGGTAGATTTACAGGAGGATAGATGACTGAACAGGTAGATGTATAGATCACTAGACAGATGGGTGGATAATAGATGGTCAGGTATATGGATAGATAGGTGGATCGATCGATGGAATTGTATATTATGGATAGGTTGGTGGATGGATGGATGGATGGATGGATGAATAGATAGATAGATAGATGGATGGATGGATCGAGAAAGAGAGAGACTTGAGTGGAGGATGGGTAAGTTTCGACAGACAGAAACAGACAAAGAGAGTTGACGGGAGAATGAAAGTTCGAGTGAGAAGTATAGATAGACGGACTAGAAGATGAATGTGTGCGTGCGTGTGCGTACGGGTGCGCGCGCGCGCGCGCGTCTGTGAGAGACAGAGAGAGACTCACTCTCATTCCATCGCAGGTGCCCTCCTCCATGAGGTAGGGATAATCCTCCTCGCTGTACAGCCCCCCACCGGAAGCGATAAAAGAAAAGGCATTAGCCATGAGCCCTCCGCTGCACCCATTATTCATCGAGTCGCAGTCGATAAGCTGCTGCTCCGACAGGGTCGTCAGGTTTCCCGTAACTATCTGATTAATACCCTCTACCGCAGCCACCGTAGAGAACGCCCAGCAGCTCCCTGAACAACTCAATCAAATCAAAACATCTACCTTTCATCAATCTCAGGGATAACCCAAGAAAAAAAAGAGTGGAGTCATACCGCAAGAGCCTTGATTTTTTACTCGAGTGACAGCACCCTTTTTTCTCCAGTCCACTGATTTGGCTATGTGCTCGGTCGAAGCGTACCTGAAGAACCCAGTTTTAAAGGAGGGATTTTTCCTTTCTTTTCCCATCTTGATATTGATTCCGAGATATCTAGCCTTGAATTCTTCGTGCGTCATGTCGGCAAACTCGTTGAGTCCCAACCAGTAGCTTTTCCTCCTACTATTGACCCGATCAATGTGGAGAAGGTTTCCTTTGAAGACTTGGAACTTCTTTATCTTCTCATCTAGAGTATCGTACATTTTTCCATGTTTGGACATCCATGACTCGAAGAACTTGAGCAGGCTATCATGGGAGGGGAGATCATCCTCGGGATAGCCAATAATGGAAAAACCCTTCAAGGGAGAAGCGGACAGAGTAGCGAGAAAAGTGAAGAGGATGATGAGGGAGAGCTCTAAGGAGAAAGCCATTTGGGTTTTCATGAACAAGACAGTGTAAGTGATGGCTAGGGTTATATAGATATCTAGGGTTTCTGAGTGATCGTTTCTTGGAAGAAAGGGTTCATCATGGAGACTTTGATTCGAAGTGTGACAGTCTTTTATTAAACGATGGTCGGTAAAAGATCCGTTTTTTTATTGTCTTTTGGATGTTACTTGACGCTTGGGCTGGGTTCCTGAAGAAGTAAATTCTTTTGGTTTCATAATTCAAGACGCCAGTAATGTACTTACGCCGCGATCTGTGAATAACCGTCTGCCTTTCACATTATCCACTGAAAAAGTGAGATCTAGCCTCGACTATTTTCTCCGGACACTCTGTTAATAAGCATTGCTTGGGGGCCTCGGAGAGAGAGAGATAAATAGATGGATGGATTGATGGAATGACAGAGAGATAGAAACGAGACCAAACAACTGTCCTCAACACATGGGTTCTTTTTCTCTTTTCTCTTTCTTTCTACTCCTGTTAGCTCCTGCGCGTGCCATCTATCTACCTGTCTATCTATCTACCATCTATCTATGTTCTAGGGTGATTGATTTAATCCAAAAATATAGAAACGGCGGTGATAGGCAAAGACTTTAAGCATAAAATAGATGCTTCTTATAAAAGTTGGTAGATGCCCTTGCATTTTCATTGACCAATCCAATCATTTTCCCCATCAGCAAGAAATCAAGGTTAAGAGAAAGGGTACCGTAACACATAGAAATAAAGTATTGGGGTTAAACAGCTCCTCGACCAAGTACCCCACAAGTCCTATCATTCACATGTGATCTGAAGGAGAAGTCAGAAATCGAAGTCTCAAGATACGGTGGAAACAAGAAGGAAGCCATCTAGCATGTAGAAGGGCTGGGATGGAACCCCCATTCCTGGACCAAGTACCCATTAAGTCCAGCCATTCACAGTTGATATGAAGGAGAAGTCTGAAATTGAAGACTTAAGATAAGATGGAAACTGGAGGGAAGCCATCAAGCATGTAGAAAGGCTGGGATGGAACTCCCACTCAAGGATAGAATGAATGTGCTCATTTCTGTTAACTATTTTTCTTGAAGGACACTAAACTGTATCCAACAAAGCTCAAGTATATATCAAGATACTAGGGATCAGAGTAAACAAAGCCCACTTATAAAATGGACAACAATAACCTTCTTAAATGGGATGAAAAATTATCATATTAGAGGTCCAAAACAGCAAGGACAAAAAGGAGGAGAGAGAAAATTTCGCCCAAGGAACAAACCAACAAGAAGAGCCACATGTGGTGTCACCTCTTCGCAATGTTCCTTTCAAAGATGATATTTTTCCCCTCCCTTCTCTCCAACTTTCCAATAGCTTGGCTTCAACTTTGAAAGGTTAATCCTTCCTTCACAAAGGTTTCACTCCCTTAGTTACCTCAAGCTTCAGTTGAGCACCTCCTTTTATAGAGCTCCTTGAATTCTTCAAGAGAGCCCCACTCTAAAAGATGTCAGTATATCTCTACATCTAGAAAGATCCACAAGCTTCTATTAAATTTACAAGAGTCTAGAAGACTCCACAAGATTCTATAAGAACTTATGACAAAAGATTCTACAAGATCTGGATAATTCTAAGACATTCCAAAAGCTTCTACAAAAGTTTATCAAGTCAACCCTTACAACTTTTATCAAGCAGATTCATGCCTTAAATAGAAAGACACATAAAGTGAACATGATCAAAATTCCCACAGACTTTGACATGAATATAAGATGGAAAACAAATATCTATTACTTGTCATGTGAATGAGGTTCTTGAGTTAATCAAATGACTTTCCTTAGAGGCATAAGGTAGAGATTCTTGTGGGAGGAGAAATTATTGTAGTTATAGAAAGATTGAAAACCTGATTAACCTTATGCCTAGGGAAATCATTATACTTCCCATTGGAGATAGCACCATGTGATGAACAGTTCATGAACTTAAGATAGGATAGGGGACATTGAAGTGATCTCAGAATAGGTTTTGGATTCACATTATTCAAAAAAATTAAAGGCTTGTACTAATTAAACATCATTATAGACCCTTATAGCCTTAGAACATTTCTTTTTGTAACTGTTCAATTTTCTCTTTTCAAAGCCAATTCACAACAATATAGTTTTTATGAAAAGTGCACCAATTTTTGAAATGACATTGATTTCCATGGAGCATCCCCCAAAGGCTTTTTAGAATCAATGGAAACCTCTGTTTTATCCTATGTTATTGTGTTGAAAATGATGGATTATGCTTGTCTTGTTTGAGATCACATTGATGAACTCATTGTTTATTTTCATGGCATTTTTGGTTTCAATCATGGGCAATATTAAAGCCAATACTCCTTATAATGGGCATCGCCAATCGCTTTCTCCCCTTCAATGGTGGTCACATCTCTAGTAAATCTCAAAGATAAAATGACTCTCATTGTCTACAAGCCAACTCCAGCAATCCAATCCAATAAGCTTTATTGAGACCAATGTGCATTTTGGGAAAAAAAAGAATGGAACATTAAGAGAATTTTTTGAAATCCATTGATGACATGGATTCAATATGCATGCTAACATGATAATTGAACATATTTAATGAAAAAATCATAGTTTTTGGACACATGCTCCTCTAAATTTTGTATGTCTTTACTGATAATTCCATCAAATCTAAGCTGATAATTTACATGATTTATAGTTTAAAAAAATTAGAAATAAATTTTGTCATCTTTTTTATGTTTCAAGATTTTGGTAATTTAAAAATCGGAGGAAGAATAAACTAAGAAGATGAATTGAATAAAGTCAACAATTAGTTGACTAAGGTAAATTTTTGAAGTCAAACATCATCATTAGAATAATCATCTTTTTTTTCTTTAACTTATTTATAAATCATATGATAGAGGCGAAATGAAATTTTTGATCTCATTCCAACATTTTACTGAAAAAACATCTAATATTTTGAAGTTCTTGAATTTTCTAACTCATATGATATTTCATGGATATTTCAAAATTTTCAACAATCTTAAAATGAAAAAAAATGGAAGAATAAAAGTACTATATGAAGGGATGACATGAAAGTTGTGGTGTTCTAGTAACCTAGCCCAACAATTAGAGTGTATGTGTGGCACCTAACGAATGGCATGTGAAGCACTAGAGAGGTATCATGCAAGGCATTGGTGGCCTTGCTCACAATTAGCTATGAACCTATTGATGATTGTGTTCTCAAAGAAATTTAAAATTCCTCTTAAGAACTTTCAAGTAAATCCTCATCTCTTTATACAGATTTCTCATGCAAGATTAAACTTGTGTTATGTGAAAGTATCTCCTGAAGTGGGTTCATATCATTGGTTGGATGCAAGGACAACCAATACATAAAGAGGTTAGCTACAATACATATTATGTGGCCTATAGGCCAATCACACTTTCATATATCTCATTTATGTTTATTACAAGAAAATTTGTTTATTGTCATTCTTGTATGATATTTTCAATGAAGTTCATAAGAATATGTAATAACTAAGTTAATTATGATGATATCATGATTCAGTGATCGTTAATCTTTAAACATATATCCTAAACATTCATATTTGTAGAACATTCGAGAAAGACATAGAGTTCTTTGGAAAGAATAACACTATATGATCAAACTCATATGATGAGTATAGCTGATCCTATAGCCATCGATGTGGAGACTCCAATTATAAATAGTGGGTGCTCTTTACAGAAAGACTTTACTAAATTGATCCATATGAATCCCTAAACGGTATTATACTTAATTGTCAATCAGGCTGATTCATGCCACGATTGTGTATGTGGTCCTTGGGCTTGAGATACCAAAGACAACTTGTTGATGAATGGCCATATTTTGATTATAGCTTATGAGTCCCTAGCCATGAGATTTCCAAAGCGCCATATATTAGATATGACATGAACACATCAAAAATGATTGTGTGGTCAAAATGAGATCTTCCACCCTCAATATTTGAGAGCATTGACTCAAGAAATAAGATTCAGTAAAATATATGGTCAAGATAATGGCAATATCAAAGGAGTTATCGATGATTTCTTTTATGCATCAGTACTAACTTGAGGGACCAATTAGAGTTTGACAATTAATCATATCTTAATTTATTCATGAGTCTTATGTGGACAAAGGATTATTGACAAGACTAATCCCCGCGAACATCGAAAACACACGGATAACTGTCAAAATATGTTCCAAACTCACCAATTTAAAAATATAATAATGAATTAAAGAGTATAGTGGTGAATAAGGGTCGAATCCACGAAGAATTAAGATATTTTTTTAGGTATTTCTTAAAATTTTATCAAATTAGGCAATGAATTGAGGTGATAAATTAAGGATTTTTATAAATTTATAAAGATAACTTCAAGACAAATCCACATAATCAAAAAACACTCGATTTGGATCAAGATTCGCAGAGAAATCAAGAAGAAAAAATTAGATAGAATTTTTGAACACGAAGAGAGAGAAAACTCAAAATTATATCTAAAATTAACCTAATCCAAGATTCAAAATTGAAATCTGATGTTATAGTAAGAGATATTGAGAGGAAAACACGAATTCTAACCTAAGATAATGCACAAAATGATCCAATTGATCATCGGATCAAAGGCTTTTCATTCTTCAATTTCGAAAGACGATCGCCAGCATTTAAGAAGCGATTTCTCCCTCTTCTCTTCACGAAATCTCACTTATCAAACGCTCCTTCGACACGGAAATTGATCTAGAAGAAAAATAAAGCATGAAATTTCAATTATTGAGATGTCTAAACAGTTCGATTGCTCAAAACACCCTTGAATGCTTTACATCGTAGAAGAACATTTGTATTTATAGGCTAAATTGGGCGTGACCATTGGATTTAGCTCTTCATCTTTAATCAACCACTTAGATGAAATGCTTGGATGCGAATCGTTGTCATTAAGTCACGTCCGTTTGATCAAAGACGAAGCGCTCAAATTTTGACACATCGCGCGTGAAGAAGAAGTATCGCACGATCGCGCCTGTCTAATCGGAAATTAATGCTTGAGACGTCGTCACACGTCCACTGAAGTCTATTGGGCACATTTAATCTCAATCGTTATAACGCTTCAGATGAACGGCTGAGATTAAAGTTTTTAAAATGCATTGTCGCCTAATCAGAGTGCGCCGCGTACCCGTCACTTAAGTGAAGATCGACGATCGCAATTTGATTCACGTGATCGCATGCTCCACATTTTGCCACGTGATAACATGCTATATTTACATCATAAAACATGATTTTTAGTGCATACTAAGGCATAAATGATTTCATTTCCATGCATGTTATCATATTTATATGTATTTTTCTATTATTCTCTTAAAAAGTCATTATAATCTCAAAATACTTTAATTTAGGGTTAATTTTGATAAATTAGAGTTTAATAATTTGATAACCCATATTTCTCTTGAGATTATAACTGTTTTTAAAGTTAAAATAATAAGAGAAACAATTTTTATAAACATTTATTTCATTTTCTAAAGTTTAAAATCTTAATAAATGAATGTATTTCTGAAGAAATAATTTTAACTCTCATTATTTATTAATTTTGACTTTTTAGAATAATAGATAATTAATATTCGGATCAAATGAAAGAAATTTGGATTAATTTGGAGTTATATAAAAAAAGTTATGAATTTTCTATTTTTAGGGATTTTTTCCGGATTTTTGCGAATTTATTTTCTATTTAAAACAATTAAAATAAAATAAAATAATTTACAAAAAGCGGATTAAACCCGCACGGGGCCACGTGGATGCGACGTGGCACTCTGGGCCACGTGGCAGCGACACGCGGGCCCACGCGGCATATCTAGTTATTAGATATATTTTTATTACTATATATAGTATAAAGGGTCTTCAGCCTTCCCTATAGGGAAGGAGTAATTAATCATACTAAACCGTCGGGTGTTATAAACCCGATGGTTTTCTGATATTAACTCCGTGTGGGACTAAGTCCCACACATTTTCTTTTGATAGCAGGTGATGTGGCGATAATCTAAGCGTTGGATCGGGCGGGCGCTGAAACCGGATGCGTCGATCGCGTGGAGCGCGGACCACCGGATCATCATCAATTCCACGTGCTTTAATTATGGGCGTTATAACGGTCAGATTTCAGCAACGTGGCGGCATCACGCGCGCCAATCGGGTGGACACGCGGTCCACGGATCGAAGATCAACCACGTGCCTATTCTAAAGCGTTATAACGGTCCAGATCAAATCTCGCGGGAGACATCCGGACCATCGGATCAAGAATCAAGGGGCGCGATCGGAGCGTTTTTATAAAGCGTTTCTATCGGATTAAATCGTGGCCGTCCATCACGATCCGACGGTCACGACTTAATCGAAAACGGTCCACGATGGACCGTTTGATCGTAACCATCGATCGTTTCGATCGGACGATTACGCCCAAAAACACTATAAAAAAAGATGTTCTTCACGATTCTAAAGCATTCGAGTTGGATTTCAATCAAATTGACTTGTCTAGACACCGATCCTCTCGTTTCTCTTGAGTTCTTCCTCTTCCTCTTTCATTTCCGCGTCCACGGAGGGGTAGAAGTCGAGAATTGGTGGAGAATTGAGTGAGAAATCGCAGCTTGAAGTTCGTCGAGGCGTTCTTGATTTTCTTCGCGATTAATCGGCTTAATCGTGGCGATTTCATCGCAAAACGAGTTTAGTGGAAGCGGTTTTGCATAATTTCTCCTCCTATTTTGTTTAATTTTCATTTAGATTAGGATTTAGCTTTCAATTTCGTAAAATTTTGCTCAAAATTGCAATTTCGATCGTCTGAAATTTCTCTCCACTTCAAATCTTGATTTCTCTGCGAAATCAAGTCCAAATTTGACGATTTTGATTCCGTGGAATCGATTTGAAGTCTTCTTTCTTAAAATATCATTTTCCCCAATTTCTATTATCAATTTCTCGTCCGATTTGATCAAATTTGAAGATTGCGTCAAGAATTTCCTTAATTCCCTGTGGATTCGACCCATATTTACTATTATACCCCTCAATTCGAGTGAATTTCTTAAAATTGGTAAGTTTGGAATAATTTTTGACGCGACACCGCGTGAAATCGACAACCTCGCTGTCTCGTCTCGTCACCACGTCACCTATGCATAAAAACACACAAAATTATCCCACATGATGAAAATAAAGTGAATCGGCGAGTACATAAGATATCAGTAATTAGTGAGTTAGCAAAAATTCTGAAAATGGTGCTTAATCTCACTAATCACTAACGTGTACACATACGCGCACGCACGTGCAAATGCATGCATACATATACGTGTGCGCCACATGGTGTGTACATACACTGCCATGTGGTGACACAGTTTTGCCCGCGCCACGTCAAAACGCGATAAAAAAATAATTTTTTTATTCTTTTTAATTCAAAATAAATCCAAATAAATTGATAAAAAATAGAAAAATTATAGAAAAACTCCTAAAAATTAGATAATTCATAACTTTTAAAATAGAACTCCAAATTAATCTAATTTTTTTATGTATCAGAAATCATATAAAAAAGTCAAATTTAATAAATAATGAGAGAATAAATTTGTATTTCAAAATACACTCATTTCTCTTAGAAAATAAAACTTAGAAAAATACATGAGTGCGTAAAAGGTATTTTCTCTTATTATTTAACATTAAAACCTAATTATAATCTCAAATCTAGATGGGAATAATCTTCTCTAAAATATATTCTTTGCTTATGCATAATTATCCTTAAAATGATGCATTTTAAGATCATAGCTTTAAAATGTCTGAAATAATATATATGCACTCAAAAAATGATAACATGCATAAGAGCGAAATTTTTTAAGCCTAAATTTGCATTAATAATCACATAATGACATGTATTAATTGAATGTTATCGATTATACATATATAATAACCGTTGATAGCAAGGTTCCATACGGGAATTTTTATCTATTCTATATCTCCTAGAGTACATGGTGTAGCTTGGAACCCAATAGACTAATAACTTGTCCTATCAATTGGGTTAAATTAATCCATAACTAATTAATCTAAATGTTGATCTAGATAATTAATAAAGGTGCATTGATAAGGTGAGATATATGGACGAAGAAGGTCACACACATAAGGTATATGTGTTATTGTTACATATAGACATAATTATAAGGGTTTATATGAAAAATTTCTATATCGAATTTCTATAAATAGATGGAGAACGACCACAACTAATGGTGCCCATATAAGCCTTGTGAAAATTCTCTCCTTTCTTCTCTTTCTATCTTAGTGAAGAACTTTAAAGGAGAGATCCAACATATGGCAATCCTGTGTATATTGCTAGAGGCTAAATACTTGAATAGCCTCAATAACTCTTTCAAGTGAACCCTATTAGTATGTTTTCTCATACATAGTAGATGATAGGATCACCTATTATTTATGCCTCGATGTTTTGAATATCCGATTCAATGTATTCCACTGCATTTGATATTTTGAAAGGCTTATCGACCTCAGATCCGAACAATCTTAAAATTTTGAAAGGCTTATATGTCTTGATCTAATTGCCCTTTTCTTCAAATAGAGGGTAAATCATAATAACCATCATCTCACTTTTCTTGAACTGATGAGCAACCTTCGCCATCAATGAATCACCTTCTCCTATTTATATCAAACCTTTCATTTATGTCACGAATATTGGACATGCAAGATGTATTTGTGCCCTCCTCTTTGAGAGGGCGACATGGTACATTATTGAACCTTGATCTTCACTCAAGAACTCCCTAATGGCTCAGATATAAACCAACCTCAAAAATTTGCATAGCTCTTTGAATGATTCTAACTATTATTGGACAAAGATGAACTGATTGATCCATTAGATATGTTTTTTTCTAGTATATCTTAATTTGATTTTGGGGCAATAGATCCCCTACACAACAATTTGGGACTTTGAATAGTGTTAAATGGATGCAAGGATTCAATGACATCATATCAATTTTCTTAGATTTTTTATGTCAAACATTCTTGTACATCCATTGGGCTATGAATATGTGTCATTGATTTTCTCAAAATATTTAGGTTACATCACACACATTCGGTGGGGGGAAATTTTAAACTTTGTAAATAATATTGTCTATTTATGAGGCCACTACTCCATTGTATATTGCATCCATACATCTAGAGCTCCTTAGACTACCTATGGATCCTCCAATCTGGTGGTGCAACACATGTTGTGACATTAGGTGGTCAATGTCATGCATATTAGGAGCTTAATCAAATGATAATAGATGTTCATGGAAATTTCTCTCTCTACTTTGTTTGGAAATTTTGTGGAATCAAGATCTAATTTAAAGTGTGATCTAACAACTGTAATCATCACATATAATTTTTCATAACTATTATTTTTTTTCAATTCCATGGGGTTTTGACCTTGACTTGATGCTATGATAGTTTTTGTTAATGGGCATGTATCTCTTCCCCCTCTCTCTCTCTCTAGTGGGCTCGGCCCACTAGTCTCTCTTCTCTCCTATATTAAGCCCCCATTGCATGGGGGCATCACATCAATGAAAAACCCTCTCTCTTTCTCGATCTGTCTCTCTCTCTCTTCTTTCTCTAACATGGTATCAGAGCATAGAGAAAAAAAAATTTAGGGTTTACCTTACCCTGCCCTGCGCGCCGCCCTGCCGTCGAGCTGCCCCTGCGCGCCGCCCTGCCCTGCGCGCCGCCCTGCCGTCAAGCTGCCCCTTCGCGCGCAGCCCTCGCTCGCCGCGCCGCGCTGCGCGCGCCGCCCTACCGTCGCGCCGCCCTATCGTCGTGCCATCGCGCCGTTACGCTCGCTCGAGGTGGACGCGCCGTCCTGCTCGCCTACTGCGCGCCTACCGTCGCGCCGCCCTATCGTCGTGCCATCGCGCCGTTCGCTCGCTCGAGGTGGACGCGCCGATCCCGCTCGCCTACCTGCGCGCGCCTACGCGTCGTGCCGTCACCCGCCTGCCTACACGCACGCCTACGGGTCGCGCCGAGCAATCCGCTTTACGCGTCGTCACCCGTCTGCTCGAGGTGGACGCGCCGCTCCTGCTCGCCTACTCGCACGCCTGCAGTCGCGTCGTCTGCCCTGCCTACTGCACGCCTCACCGTCGCGCCGTCTCCCGCTCGCCTACCGTCGCGCGGGCCCTAGTCACGCTGCTGCGCCGCCCTACTCTGCTACGCCCTATCTGCTTACGTCCTATCTGCTTACGCCCTATCTGCTAGCGTCGTGCCTCACCTGCACGCCGCCCTGCCGTCGTGCCCTATCTGCCCTGCCGTTGAGCCGCCTGGCCTGCACGCCGCCCTACCATCACATCTGCTCTGAAGCTGCTGCTGCTGCCATTACTCGACCGCCACTTTGCACATGGCCGAGTCAAGTATATCATCCCCTACGACCCTGCCTCAGCCTCCTCAGCCGACGGGGCCGGCTCTGCAGTCCGGGAAGCATTCGATTGTGAGTGCACTCGCCAAGCCGGCGTACACGTTCGATGGGTCCAATTATGGGCCCTGGCGAGGCGCCTTCCTGGAGTTCCTGAACGCTCATGGTCTTCGACACCATCTAACTGAACCTCCTCTTAAGGAATCGGATCTGGGTTACTTTGAGTGGAGCAGACTGGAGTCAGCAGTTTGTTCCTGGCTTATATCCAGCGTCGCGACTCAGATCATGGAGCCGCTCAGCATGACACGTCCTGCTCGCGCCCTGTGGCTCAAGTTGGAGACTATGTACGCCAACAAGAGCAACGTGAGTCGGACAGTCCGCCTATACGAGGAGTTATTCGCCTGTCTCCAGGGAACCCGGACACTGCAGAACTACTATGGATCGGTCGACGCTATCTTCACCAACCTCGAGGTCTATCAGCCGCTCGTTTTGGATCTTGACACGCTTCGACGGTATCGTGATGAGCTCCGAGCTGGAGCCTTCCTCAGCGGATTACGTCCAGAGCTGGCCGATATGATCAGGGGTCAGGTACATCAGGCATTGAGATTGACTGGCTGCGACCTTCATTGCCAGTAATGCTACGTTCCATATGAGGATGAAGCACATTGAGATTGACTGCCACTTTATTCGACAGTACGTGGTGAGCGGTACCATCTGTACTCCACACGTCGCTTCGGCACATCAGCAAGCAGACATCTTCACTAAGGCACTACCAGGCCCGACCTATGATACTATGGGGTCCAAGCTGGGCATGTTCGACCTCCACGCTCCAGCTTGAGGGGGAGTGTTAATGGGCATGTATCTCTTCCCCCTCTCTCTCTCTCTAGTGGGCTCGGCCCACTAGTCTCTCTTCTCTCCTATATTAAGCCCCCATTGCATGGGGGCATCACATCAATGAAAAACCCTCTCTCTTTCTCAATCTGTCTCTCTCTCTCTTCTTTCTCTAACAGTTTTAATCGTTAATTTTTTAAATTAGGTGTTCTCTTTGAAATTTAAACATGCATTTTAGAGCCCACACATTTTACACTTTGTGATTTGAAAAAGTATCCTCCTTTAGCTATCAAACTTCCTCCCTTTGTCCTAATCCTATGTGAATTTGTTATTTCAAGAACTATTTAAAAAAATTTAAACCAAATAGCATTTTAAAGAATATGACAAATCATTATGTGCATAACTCCCACTCTCATCCTACTTTGGCCTTTTTTCATAAATCCCTAGCCATTAATCTATTTCCTTTCAAGTTTACCGTTTCGTGTGACTTTTATGTCAAGTTTCTTCACCATTGAGGCACATGCCTCTAGGTTATCTACTGATAACATGCAATTTATACTTGTAAGTACATGACATTCTTGTGTGTGTTATCATAATTTGAGTGCATAGTCATCATTCTATGTAATTTACATAAAAAATCTCAAAACCTATTATTTAAAGGGTTAATCAAGCGTTAAATTTTAAATAGATTATCTTAATTCTATTTGAGATTTTATTTGAGTTTTCAATAAAAAATAATAAGAGAAAAATATTTTCAATGCAGTTTAATATTATTTAGTTTCATTTTCTTAAGCAACTTGAGAGTATTTTGGAGCGAAATGTTAATTCTCTTATTATTTTCTTAAATTAAATTACATAGAATGATAGATTATTTAATTTCTAATCAAACAAAAAAAATTAGATTAAAAGGAGTAGATTTTTCAAAATATTTTTGAATTAATCTGATTTTTTTCTAGATTTATCTTATTAGAAAAAAAAAATCTTATTTTTATAGTGAGGGCTAACATGGCAGCTGATGTGGTATGCGTGCATTTGTGTCGCCATGCGATAATGTGTGTTGGTGCCAAGTGGTGCATGTGTGGCACCATTTAATGGGAGTATCATTGTGACGTTCCCTTAATGGGCCCAAATTAAGTAGTAAACCCACCACCATGATAAATAACTTTAATATTGTCAATACGGGAATAAAGTGTTTCCATTCAGATGAGATGTAACATCGAGAGTGTTAGATCAACGCAAAAGCAAGAGATCTGGTCCAAACCCTTGATCTTCACTTAAATTAATGGGTATGTGGCACGATGGGATTCCACGGCAGTTCAAAGTTATAACTCTTGGTGAATCCTAGCAATTCATCACAAGATGTAATAACAGTTGAGATTAAAAGTGACTAATGGACTCCTATGGATGCATGACATCATCTCGAGTGTTCAATGGAAATCAAACAATATACGTTATGAAATGTTGAATCATCACGTGATGACGCAGTTCAACCTGGGCGCTCCATGTGAGATTCGAGGCTCACGACTTAAGGATACCAATTGCCTCCTCATATTTAATATCAGCCACTGATCAAATCTAAGGAGAGGATCTGACGCCCACGCCCAATTCAAACTCTATTTATACTCTCTATTTTATGGTTATGCATTCTTGAGTATTTCAATCAATCAAACCTTTTAGACATCTCAATCCTTGAATCTCTTGATTCAATCATATTTGATAATATCCAATTTATACATATAATTATGTGATTATTAATACAAATTTAGGAATAAAACATTACATTCTTATGCATGTTATCATACTTTGAGTGCATATCTATTATTTCATACATTTTTAAGTTATAACATCAAAATGCGTCATTTTAGGGATAATTATGCATAATTAAAGAATATATTTTATAGTAGATTATTCTCATCTAAATTTGAGATTATAATTAGGTTTTAATGTTAAATAATAAGAGAACGTACTTTTTATATACTCATTTACTTTTCTAAGTTTTAATTTCTAAGAGAAATGAGTATATTTTTTAAGTAAAAATTTATTCCCTTTTTATTTATTAAATTTAATTATTTAAAATGATATATTATTTAATTTCTGATCCAACAAAATAATTTTGTGTTAATTTTAAGGTATATTTTGAAAGTTATGAATTTTCTAATTTTTATGGATTTTTCTATAATTTTTTTCTGAATTTTTAATTTATTTTAGATTTATTTTTGATTTTTTTACAATAAATAACTCAAGTTTTATCGGGCTCTGATATGGCAGCTGACACGGCGGCAGAATGACGTGTCGCCACTTAGCAACGTGTATACGCACCATGTGACACACGTGTGTGTACACATGTGCATCTGTGCGTGCGTGTATGCGCTAATAACATGAAATTTATACATGATTATTAATGCAAATTAAGGCATTAAATATTCCATTTGTATGCATGTTATCATATTTTGAGTGTACATCTATCATTTCATATAATTTTCAGATATGATTCAAATATGTATCATTTTAGGGATAGTAATGCATAATTAAAA